>LN483762.1:0-116480 GCA_900002565.1 Culicoides sonorensis
ATCGACATGCCTGACAATGCTGCATTTACAGTTTTTATGGTGGGCGACTTTTGAATTTCGTCGATTCTGGCGAACCGTGACACCTTACACACGATGGCTATGAGATGACTACGGAAATTTACCCCTATTATTTACATAAAATCTTCAAAATTTTATATTAGTTGAGAGGTATTTACACCCCCAGTTCATGTTGATGTTGATATGATACCGATTGCACGTGATTTAACATTACATTACATTATGCAAATTAGTGAGTAGAAAATTTGAAAGATGAAAATGAATGAATGGACTTTGTATGAAAGAAAATAAAACATAATTCCCCTACTATTTAGAATAAAACCATTTATTTGATTGTGTTAAATAAATGTTCAACAAAATGTTATTACATAGCAATGAATGCCATGTGTTGTGTATTCAAAATTCTAATAAATGTTTTATATGTACAATGTAAAAAAATGAAACTATTCGCTTTTATTTGCAATGAATTTCAAAAGTTTTGTATTATTAATGGTTTACAATATATAGGAATTGTATCGTTTTTAACTATATATGGATGAGGGTGGTTTGAAATTATTTCATTTATAAATGTTTTTTTTTCTTTTTATGCAACAGAATTTTATTATTATTCTTTTGTGTAAAATTATTTACCGCTTTAACGCACGCGTTTCAATTTAGTCCAAAGAATTATTTATGGAATTTTTCTTTTTAATATTTTTTTTTACATCTAATCATAAATAATCAACATGCTCCAAAATAGAGATGTCATAACCGGTTTTCAAAACCTCTGAAGCTTCTCTAATTTTACGTGTAAGGCGAGGAGGTGGATGGAGCTCTGATAAATTTTTGGTTCATTTTAGTTTACATTCATTGCGATTACAATGATTGAAACTGCTTATACAAGACATTCACCATCTTATGGTTAGGTGTCTTTACTATGGTGCGAAGAAATTCTACGTTCATGGGGTCAATGAAGTTATCACGAGCAATAGATTTCACTCTTGGATTTCATGTTTTCTATTTTCATACATAAGACGAAATACAAGTATCAGACCCGTTACATTCAGTACAGTAAGCCGGTAACTGAATCACTGAAACAGTCAAACCAAAAAGATATTCTTTGCTCTTTGTTATTCGTGAGCTTCGTTATTTCTGAAAATAACACTTAAAGATATTGGAGTGACATTAATCCCCACTGGATGGAAGAGAGAAAAGAACAAAATTCGGCAAAAGTTAATTAATGGATTGGCATAATGGGCACAACGCTAATTGGATCTTTTTTTTCTTGGAAAATGTGAATGGTACCAATCATCTTCAAATGTTAAAATTACAAGTTGTCCCTGTACTAAATCAAAGAGACTATTCATTGTTTTTCCAAGACGGTGCACTTCCACCTATGAGAAATTGGCTTCACGAAACGAAGCTGGATCGCCAGACTTGTCCCCTTTAGATTTTTTTCTTGTGGGGTTTTTTGAAGCAAGGTTTTTAAAACAAGATTATTGGGGATGAATAAAATGATCGTAAGTTCATAATTTTATTTACCTGTTGTTTTTCTGTGGCAAATTCGTGATTTATTGGACTTTTGTCAGTCGCACTTGCATTCACTTTGTGTTGAGAATTTAAAAGTGCATTATGTGGATTGGCATAATGGCCACAACGCTAATTGGATCTTTTTTTTTTCTTGGAAAATGTGAATGGCACCAATTATCTTCAAATGTTGAAATTACAGGTTGTCCTTGTTCTAAACCAACAAGACGGTGCACTTCCACACTGGACAATACCTGTAAGAAATTGGCTTCATGAAACTTTTAAAAGAAGCTGGATAGGAAGAGATGGTCCAATCTCTTGGGCACCTAGATCACCGGACTTATCCCCTTTAGATATTTTTCTTGTGAGGTTTTTAGAAGCATCTTGTTTTCACAACAAGATTATCGGAGATGAATAATATGATCGTAAGTTAATAATTTTATTTACCTGTTGTTTTTCTGTGGCATTTTTTTTTTGATCCACAGTAAAATCAACTATCTTTGTCACATTTGGGCCAATGCCTATTGGATAATATTAACCAAAAATTCTTATTAAGAGAGAAAAGAGAATTATTATTACCGATATAGAAAGAGGTTCACCTAGTTTTATTTTCGTATGTGAAGTTAGTCTTACGTTAATAGGTATACATACAAGACAGAATTGTTTAATTGATGTTTATTAATGATTTAATTTTTATATCAGATCCCCTTAACATCCACCTATAATTCTCACATCAAACCAATTCAAGTCCTTCAAAACAGATCACTGAAACTCATCTCTCATTTACCACGCTTGACAAATACTATCGAACTCTATCACTCACATGTCAAAACAGTCTTTCCAGTTAAAGGAATCAAACGTTTACAAACACTCAAGTATGTTCAACAAGTACTGAATCAATGACCTTCCATCAAACAAAATTAAACTATCTTCTTAAATTTGTGCCATATGAATCCTTTCAAGAGAGAAATGTCAGCCATCAATTTTTAAATTTTCCAATCAATGTATTGAATTTATTTGGTCACTGAATCATAAAACAGCTTTTTTATCGTAGTAACATCTTTCGAGCAACGTTATATCACAATACAGTGATCAGAATAACATTTTTCGAATTACGGGTAAATGTAGTTACCATATTAGCAAGAACCGGTTTCTCGAAAATTTGAACAGTGGGAATCACTGATTTTAATGATTTTTTTTTTAATTCTAACTGAAATTGCAAGTAATAAGAATTAAAGAATATGTTAAATATTTTGAGATATCGTTTAACTGTCTTTTTATTTTATTGTTTTTATTTTATTTGTGTATATTTATATAATATTTTATTTTATTTCTTTGCTTCTCCTAAAACATTGATTTTATATTTTTTTTTTCTAATAAAAACAAACGTATGCAACAATTTATACGATAATATTTTAATTAAATATGATAATATTTAATATAATATATTTATTTTGGGTATTTGATATTTTTTATGAGCAAATAATTGTCGATTTTTGTTTTATTCATATTAAATTTAATTTCAACGTATTTTTAATTGCACTTTGAAATGTGCAGGCAAAAACAAACGAAATAAATAAATTAATGTTTATTAACAATTATCGTGATTTCGATATGTTTACTTTAAATTTAATGTCCTGCAAATTTTACCATTAACAGAATTTCGTTTACAATTAATCACATTTTATGGTCTGTTTTAATGTTGCAGGTACTTATTAGAATTATATTTTTATGTATTAAAATTAAGAAAATTAACAATGAAATTGAAAACAATGAAAATTTAGAATTTTTAAAGTAATTTTATAATTTTTTTAATAATTTATTTTTATAGATAATATTTTTAGAGTATACACATGACATACATTTATATTTGAAAAGGACGTATAGAAAACATGTAATTTGATTAAAATTGTGATGGAAATGTGATTTAAATGATAAAATGTGTTCAATCATGTGATTTTTTTTTTTATTTTTGTGGAAAGTAAAGCATTGATTGATTTGCAAAGAAAATTAAAATAAAGCCAAATTGCATGAAAATTGTGTTAAATTAAAAAAAATAAATTAGATACTTACTGTTTGTGTATTATTTTAATAGTGAATGTTTTAGATTTGATCAGTCTGTTTAGTTTGATGAGTGTCATTTAACGTTTTTCTAGTAAAAAATTAAAGTGTGTTAAAGTTTTGAATGTTTTTTCGGCGTAAAATGAACTTAAAAGTGTTTCTACACATTTATAGCGATTTATTTTATTTCATATTAACATTATTTTATTTTATTTAATGTTTTTTTTTTCATTTATAACTATAATTTGTTTTATTTTTTAATAATATTTATTATAACTATTATAATAATTAATTTTCTAACTCCTTTCTTATCATTATAAATATATTTTTACGTTTATATTCATGTTTTCTGTTTATTATCATCTTAAACTGTGTGTCTTTGTGTGTAAATAATTTCTTGTTTAATAATGTGTTTTATTATCATTTTATAACATTTTACATGATATTTTCATAGTCTCATATTAAATTGTAACCTTTCGGCAGTTTTTTTAATGTTCCTCCAAATTATGGTACAATTACAAAAAATTAAAGACACATTTACACAAATGATTTGAATTTTTGACTGTTAATGTTAATTTTTGGAATAATATGATTTTTTTTTAACTTATAATAATTATAATGTAAATGGCTGTCATTTTAAACGTGTATGCTGCAATAATTATTTTTTCAAAATGATAATCTAAACTTAATTTTTATGTTTTTTTTTAATACAATCACTCATTGTCTTAAGTTACATTATTTTTTTTAACAGTTCTGTCAAATGAAATTTTTCTCTGGATTTTCACTTCTCTCATCATCACATTTGATAACATTTTACATGTATCAAGCATACAATTGAACTTTTTTTTACAATTAAACTAACTTTTAATAACAATGATGAAAAAATATATGATTAAGATTTAATAAGGAAAATGTCTGAATGTTCTGTTCTGTTTTTTTGAATCACTTTTTCTTACAAAGTAAAATAGTAGTATAAAAAAATATGAAAAAAATATCAATTTACAAGTCAACTGGTCACTTTGGATTTATGAAATTAAACAAAAAAAAATTGAAATCCATCGTCCTAGGGAGAAGTCTGTGACTACACGTTACTATCAAATCCAGGCGCCCCTGAAACAGCCATTGGTTGAGCATTTTGAACCAAATTTGATTTAATATTTGTAGGTACAGGTTTATTATTACCATTATTTGTCTGTGACGAACCAGCTGCTCTTTGGGCCATCTCTTCTCGTGGTGCTCTGGAAATTTTAGAAAATGAAATTCGGATTAATATTTTTTTTTTTGAATTGAATAAAATTTTGTGCTTCTATTTATTAATTTTTTTAACCCATTTTCTACGAAAATTTTGTTTTTTCTGATACCTTAAGTGATATATTTGGCAATTTTTTTACACTGTTAAACAAATATTTTTTTTTTTAAATTTTTGGGATAGGAAACAATCAGAAAGTGATTGAAACACTCGGAAAATAGCCAGCTCGTACAAAATTTCTCCTTTAATGGAGCCCTCGTAGAAAATGAGTTTAAGCTGTAGTGCCTCCAAAATTCTAATTACTTGGAATCAAAATTGTGATCCCAATACAAAACGATACTGTCAACTTCTACTAAATCAAATTAATAATGCAAACCATGCAATTAAAAGGATTAAATTTCAAAATATCATCTCAAATACATTTCAAATAAATTAAAGTGAGCAAAATCTACGAAAAATTACGAAAAAATTTAATTGTGATACTACAAGACAAAAAATGTTAAAATGTGAATTAAATATTTGCCTTTGTAATTTTTTTAATAATTGTTATTATTCAAATGATGTTGAGAAAATTTCCAGAAAAGTCCATTTAAATGATTAAAATTGATGTGTAAATGCCATGAAATACATTTGTTGACTGTCAATTTTCTTTTTTCACTCATTACGTTGTAACTGATTTTTTCAAAATGATGTGACGTTAAAATTAAATTTAAAATTAAATTGGAGTTTCTTTTTGTTTTCTAAGTTTATAGGAATGTTAAGTCGGTTTGGTGAAGGTGGATGTCGTATAACATTTAATGTGTATGTGTGTCATGAATATTTATTTTTTTTCTCGTTATTATTAGTAGTGATTTGCTTATGGACGCCAGACATCTGGGTCTTCCATTAAGGTGGAATGCTGATCTGTTGAAGGTTGCATTCCTCCGGTTGGTGACATTGCATTTGGTGAGGCTACTGCTGCCATGTCAGCACGTGATCCCCTTTATTAGTGTTATTTTTATTTATGATTAATTTTATGTATGGAAATCGCGAAAATATGAGGGAAAAAAAATGAAAATGATTGAGTTAGTTACCAAAAAAAATACCGTTAGTTATTTTTTTAAAGGAAATCACACAAATTTTATGATCAGTACAATTCAAATTGTTACTCACTTCTTTCCTAGACCAATCATGCCATAAAGGACACCGCATCCGAAAACGAGTCCACATGCAAATATACTTGCAAGTCCTGGACATAACACGACTGGGATGCAGGCAAGTCTAAAATGAACATGAAATTATGTTAATTTTCAATTAAATACAAGAAAATTTCAAGGAAACTTACACACAATAACACGCTGCCCGATTCCACAAAGGTCTTTGGTCAACTTTGCTTGCTACTACTTGTACGTAATCGATAAACATACAACAGAAAGGTGCCTCAACACCCATAACAACAAAACCTAATATAATTTGTAGCATGCCCGAAAGGAGACATGATACATTTGCAAACAATATACTGATGCAATTGTAGAGGCCAAATAAAATGCAGACTGTAAAAGGAAATTAAATGTAAATTTAACAAAAATCATCGATTGACTCATTGATTGTTTGTGATTTCGTTATCTTATCATCTGCAGTGAGAGCTGTTCATGTATTAGCCAAAATCGTTTTATTATGTCCAGATAAATGAAATACATGAACGACTTTCACTCATTAATTTTATCATGGTCAAGTTTGAGTGGGCCGTGATCGGCTTAAAATGTATACTTACAAAATGCTCCGATTATGCCAACGACACGAGCTCCATATTTAATGTACCACGGTGCAGCTGCATCATCTGGATTCTCGTTTGGCCTCGCCATCAATGAGGTAAATTTTTCAGCTAAACCAGCCTTTTAATTGCAAAATCAAAACAAAATTAATGTAAATAGTGGGAAGAATAATGCATAATTGCATGGAATTGTGTAGGAATCGCATAAATTTCAAGATGAATCATTTTTTTTACTAGGTCATTCAGCCTTATTTACTTGTAAACATTAAAATCAATAATTCACATGAAATTTTATTTTCATTTTCATCACATATTGAAGAAAATTTTCCTTTTCCTTGTCATCCATAGGAGACATTTTATACATTCACATATCACATACGTGTATCGATGAGTTGTGTGTAATGAAAATTTTTCATTTCAAGTTCAAATTAAATGAATGAAAGACCATTGTATGAGATTTTTGATTGAAATTCTTTGTGCAATGCAGTCCAAGGACAAGATCAGATCTTGCATTTCTTGCGAATTTCCGCATATAAACAAAACTGAATCAAAGAAAAAATTGATTCGTATGCAAATTCATACTGAAATTTATTGATTCACTTTATGGTTACATTTGACACTTTATTTGGTGTAAATTTATATTTATTCGATTAATTGATTGAAAAACTCACCATTTTATTAATAAATTTAAATTAATTTAATTGATTTAATTATTAAATTCACTAAGTCTTTGAGGAAAAAAACTTTTTTGCAACACGAACTCGCTCGATAAATACGATGATTACCTTCTCGACATAATCGTGCGATGTCAGTTCAATTTCGATCGATTGATTCGAGCCATGACAATATGAATTGAAATTCGTTTCCTTGGAATTTCGAGGAAGAATCACACTGAAGATGAATTTTAAATGGAAAGTTTGTGATTTAAAACATTTCATGAAATTTAAAAAAAAAACCGTTACGATTGTTACATAAATTTAATTTTATTTAATTGAATTTTTTCAAGTCAAATGTTGCAAATAATTCAATTCTGTTGCAATTTGTTAAGTTCACTGATCAGACGATTCCCAAACGATTCAGTAAATTTCTTTGAGATCGACGACAGCAACGAATACGGTGTCTCGTAAACTTGTGACTCTTCATCTTCTAAATTAGTGGTATCAAATTCCTTTCCCACTACAATAAATCCTTCATTGTCAAGTCGTATGCAATATTTTTCATCCTCAAGTGTAACAACATTAAGATAAATTTTCCTCTCATTTGACTCCAACATTGCACTGACTTCAATTGAACTAACATGAGCCTTAACATCATTGATAACACCTTGAGCTTCTGTTTTCCACTCAATAATTTCCTCTTCGTCACACATTTTATGTTATTGGTACTGTAAATTGATTATTTATTTGATTAGAGCAAAATGTTATGTTATCAAAGTGGATATTTTATTTAGAAAAATCGATTTTTTCCGGAAAGCAATAAATTTTGATCAAATAATAGAAATGTAAATATTTATGTTCATCAATAATTAAATGTCAAAATCAGCTGACAACCCTGAAAATGTTTGAATTTCAATTCAATTGAATGACGGTTTAATTTAAATAATTTATAAAAAAAATTTATTTGAGTTTATTTCATGTTTTTTTTTTAATTGAAATTGTAAATTAAATTTAAATTTTAAGTCGTTTCAAGAACATTTTCTGAGCTTCGGACTCCAATTCAGCCAATTGTTTCACTATGGGAACTAATTGCAAGACATGATCCTTGTAACCAGTTCCAGTATTTTTACGTTTCTCGCCATAAACGACTTTTCCGTCAAAGTCATTCACTGGTACCTTTAAATCGTTTGCAATTTGAGTGATGGTGATCGTTAAATGGTCTTCAATTTCAGCCAAATAATGTTTTTCGTTGTACCACATGCAACATCCCTTGACATCGGTTAAATTTGTATTCCAGCAATTTTTGCCGCGTGATGAACACCATTGGCCATGATACCAAACCTTTTCTGGAACAGTGGCAACCAATGAAATTGCGAGACCCATTCTCTCAGCACGACCAACACGGCCAATGCGATGCTTCAAAGAAAAATATTTTGAATCCTTGATTTTTAAATTAAAACAGAGTACTTACAACATAATTTGCCTTTTCATCAGGCAGGGTCACATTAATGGCAAATGGAAGGCCCGTTATATCCAGGCCACGTGCTGCCACGTCAGTGCAAATCAGAAATTTGACTTTTTGTGCCTTGAACAACTCTAAATTAGATTTTCTCTCTTTTGGATGACGATCTCCATGTAAGCACACACAAGAATATTTATTTCCTCCAACGAATTTGAGATATTTTTCCATGTTATCACAATCGAGTTTTGTCCTGCAAAAAATAATAGCTCGATCCATGTTGTGCTCCTCGATAGCTTTCACCACATATTCCCCCTTCAAGAGTTTCACTGCTTCTGACAACGTTTCTGGTGTATTATTGCCTGGTCGGACATTGTCCTGGGCGTGAACTCCATCGGTCGTGATATGATTTCTCATGTTATGCCATCTTGTGTCCTTTTGTGGGTCAACAAGACAAACCACGTGATGTACGGTGTCAGGAACAGCATCCTCGCCTTTCAAGTCGACCCATGTAGGAAAATGCATGAGTTTCTCCGCCATTTTTTTGACGTCAAATGAATGGAGTGTAGCAGAACAAACAATCATCTGTAATCTACGTCCATCGGATGTTATTTTAGGAATTGATTTGTGTAACCGTTCAATTAGATCTTTGTAACCTTGAGATAAAAGTCCATCAGCTTCGTCCAAGACAAAAAATCTACAGTGTGTGAGTAGGACATAACCGTTACTTATCAAATCCTCCAATCGACCAGGTGTTGCAACAATTATGTCAACTCCTTCTTGTAACTTTGCCATTTGTTCTTTTACATTGACACCTCCAATTAAGAGCAATTCATTCACAACCGGATCCTTCATATAACGTTTAAATTTTTGTAGTTGGGCAAATGTCTGTTCGGCTAATTCACGAGATGGTTCAATGATGAGTGCTTGTGGCGCATTTGGTTGCTGAACAAATTCACTTGAAGCTGTATCAGAGGCATGTGGATTAATTTTTTTGTTGCCTTCTTCAACTTTACATACAGCAATAAAATCATCAGGAGCTTTATATTTAAATGGAGTTGTCCCGAAATTGAATGACATTTCCGCATTTTTAAGGACAACTGCCGGGTAAAATGTCTCATTTCGTAAATTATCTGGGATTTTGAAGGCTAGTCCAAGATTTTGACCATTTTTTGTGAAACTTATTTCCATTTTCACTAAATCTAGCAGGCATCCAATTACATCACTTTTGCCAAATGCTTCACCATAATTATCGAATTGTTTGTTATTGGATTTCTTTCCCGTTCCACCGAAACCAAATCCGAATCGATCAGTTCCAAGGTCAAGCACTGCTTTTTCGGTGGACCAACCAACACGACACAATCCCTCATCTTCAACTGAAGCTTCAAAATAGTACTTTCCTGTATTTTTAACTCCAGTCGTACAACGACATCCATGCCAATCTTTAAATTCGCGTGATTGGCATCGCAATCCATCTGGAGCAATTGCCATTGCCGAGCCACGATCAAAAAAGGACATTGTCCAAGGAGGAATTGTGACACCAGCGCCACCACCACTCTTGCCTTTACCTTCCTTGAGATCCTTCAACGTTTCCCACACAATTTGCAAGATAGGTAAACAAAATGCACCAGTTTTACCACTACCAGTTTCAGCTGCCATCAGAACATCTCCTCCACCCAAAATCAAGGGAATTGCCTCAGCTTGAACATCAGTCGGTAAAAGCCAGTCCATTTCATCAACTGCTTTTCCAATTTCAGGCATAACACCGAATTCTAAATGTAATGAAAAAATTGAAAAAAATATAAAATTATGGTGAACCGGTGATTCAAAAATTTACCTTCAAATGCTGTCATTTTCTATGAAATTTTACGCTTTTATATTAATTTAGTACGAATGAAAAACAATTAATTATAAATTTTATTATTAAAATTACTTGTTATGTTTAATTTTCTTTTTGTAATGAATTTAAGTTCAATCTCAATCAATATTGTTTTCATTTAATAAAAAAAACATTTGTGATTTCACTTTTCAGAATTTCGCTTGTCAATCCATTTTGACATTTAAATGTCAAAATCAGCTGACTCTTTAATTGAAGTGAAATCTTCATGTAGACAAAAGAATCGAACAGTTTTTGATTTTTATTAAATTAATAAAAAACAGATCCCATAAAATCTGAAAATTAAATGCAATTTATAGTAAATTGAAATGTAAGGTTTTGTGAATTTTTCGATAAATTCAATTCAAAACCACTTAAAATCTCTCGAAATTAGACGAGAATATTTTTGTATTCCTGTGAAAAGGCTGGTGATAATTTTTTTTAGGTGAGTCATTGCTTCATTTTGCATTGTAAGGTTTCTTTGCATCAAGAATTACCAGAAAATAAATTACTCGAGAAAGCAAAATTAAATGTGAGAATAATCATAATTGTGTGTACCGGAAATGGAGATAAAATTTACCGGAAATGAAATGATATCATAATTCAAAGAATTTTTGGAGTTAAAGGTTATCGATTTTGAGTGTGTGTAAAAGTAACGTCGTAATAATTTTTTTTTCTAATACAAACTTTTACTTTGTTTTGATTTGAGTTCAATACTATCGAGAAGTTGTAAAAATGATGCGTATTTGAAGATTAGTGCAGTAAATGTCACATTTTTAGTATTTTTGATAAGAAATTGAGTCATTCAATGTTTAATGTTGTTATTTTTATATACAATTCCAGTGTTTACATTGAAATTTATCGTCATATTAATTAACTTAAGGAAACTGTGAATTATTTTTATTCAGTATGAATAAAGGATTCGGAGGAGGAGGATATCAACGTGATTACGGTAGTACGAGTACAAGTCAAGCAATGAGTCGAGATAATTTCAGTCCAACTGAATTCATTTCCTTGAAGGAAACAATCGCATCAAATATTGTGTATATCAAATCAAGTTGGCACCAATTAGAGAAGTCAATCAAAAATGTTGGAACTGTAAAGGACACACCCGAATCACGAAAGAAAATGTAAGTGATACATTTTTTTCATCTCCTTGTTACAATTATAATTTTTTATATTGAAATCGTTTCACAGTCACACCATACAAACAAACACAAATCAAAAAATATCAGAGACAAGTACACAAATTGCAAGACTGACCCAATTAACGCAAGGTGCAGACAGACAACAGAAAATCGATGTTGGCCAATTAGCATCAAATTTCAAAGACATTGTTGAAAAATATTCCAAGAGTCAACAGGTGATAGCGGCAAAAATGAAACAAGTCCTTCTCGTGAATCCAACCCAATATGATGATGATCTGGACGAGCAAACTCGTGAATCGAGAGCATCTCGAATCGCGTCATTGCAGGCTCAGGAACAGCGTGACTTGGAGTTTGAGCAGGAAATTTTATTGGAACGTGAAAAGCAGATGAAAAAAATTGAGGCCGATGTCATTGATGTACACAAAATATTTAGTGATTTAAATACGATTGTACAAGTGCAGGGTGAATCGATTGGTAAAATATTTTTATTAAAATTATTTTTATTTCCATTTTTGTGAACTTTTGAACTAACATAGCACAAGTAAGCAATCAGATTGATCATACAGAAGGTTCTGTGGTTCAGGGTACAAAACAAATAGCAATTGCTGAAAATTTTGCAAACAGATCCCGAAAAACAATGTTTTGCATATTCCTTATAATTTTGACAATTATTGGAATCGTAATTGGAATCATTGTCTCACAAACGTCCAAATCACATAAAGCCGAGATTCAGGTTCATACTGGAAATGATACGCAAACAACTGTCCAAGATTTTGCTTTAAATTTAAGACCAATGGTAGAAATTCTCATTAAAACTTTTGCTTTGCTTCAATTCTCTGTAACATGACTCAAGACATGATTCGACAAATGACCAATTTATTTTTAAATACGCTTCAGCACAAAGAAGATAAAAATTGATAATTTTTTTTTGTATTTCCTTTAATAATTATTAAATTAATTTTTTTTCTTTAAATTTTTTCACAGACACAATCGAGAACACAATAGAATCAACTGCAGGCAATGTGGAGGCCGGTCGTGAAGAGTTAATTAAAGCAGCCGAGTACCAAGCAAAATATCGTAAAAAAGTCTGTATTTTATTATTAATCGCTGTAATTATTGGGCTAATTGTAACGTCAATCATTGTCTCACAAATCAAAAGCTAATTCCTTTACTTTTCAAAAAAAAAACAAAAATCTCGCGCGTCTCATTATTGAATTAAATATTCATGTCATTTTCATGCCAACAATATTTGAACAAATATTATGAATAAAAATAATTTATTTTCTTAGCAAGACCAAAAATTTTCCTAGTACTGAAAAAATTATAATAATAACAATAAAAGTTAATCATAATCATTAAAACATAATTAAACAAAAAAAACAAAAAAATGTATTCCAATTTAATTTTAATTTAAAATTTAATTTAATTTAATTATTACATTTTTCTTTCAATATGTATCCATGAATCTAATTTTTTTTTTATATCTATATTCTTTTTTTATTTAGTTGTAGAATTGTAATAATAAAATGTTTAGTTTTTAGTATATTAAATGTCGGCCTAAGTTGTTATGAAATGTTAATTCTGAAATTAAGTTTACATTTGTGTAATGGTTTCAACTGCGAAAATGCTTCAAAAAAAGTTAAATTGATATTTTTTGAATTAAAATACGAAACAGATTATCCTAAAAATAAAAAAAAAATTAAAACTTGCCTTTTTATATCCCTTTTATGTTCGCTTCTAGCAAAAAAAACATATAACATATATCAAAAGTACTAAAATATAACTTTTAATATTAAATTATTATAATAAAATTGTAGGAAATTTACTGAAATATAAAAGTAATTTAAAATAATTTTTGTTTTAATTTGAATTTAAATTTCAGTGAAAAGTCTCGTTGAGGCTGGTAAGGGATAATTAAACCGTCACTCCTGGAAATTTTGAGCTTACAGCAAAATATTCTTCTAGGATTAATTCTTTGAGGTCACATATTTTTTAAACATATCTAGTAATTTATATTAAAAATTAAAAAAAAATTATTCTTGGATGAAATTTGGTTCTAAAGTTACTGCTCAAAAATTTGATGGTTAATCTGTCAAATTATATTTTTCTTATCATAAGCCTAGGGCAGTCAAATCCGTTATAATGAATAAGTGATGAAGTTATAGTGAATAAGTGGATGGAAGCTTTAGAAAGCAACGGATTGAGGATAACCCGTCCTAAAACAGAATATTTTCACTTTTCATTTTCTGATCCAGAAGTATCAAGACCGGATGTTTATCTTGATGGACATTTGTTAAAGAAATGCAAAAAAATCAAGTACACTTAAACCTGTCCATTTGCAACCTGTCCAAGTGCACTTTTCTCCAATTGCACATTTTTGAAAAGTTGACAACCTGTCCAAGTGCATCAATTTTGTATCAATTTTGTATGAAATTTGCACTTGTAAAGGTTGTCAAATTTAAACAAAAAAAAAATTTGATTAAAAATCTTGATTAAATACAAGATTGAAATACTTGAATACTTGATTAAATACCAAAATATGGTCAAAAACATTATTTAAAGCAAAATTTTCGCATAAAAATTTATTTTCGAATACAAAATCAATCGCACTCTACAAGTGCACATATTTTCAAAATGCAGAAACTCTGTTCCCCGCACTTGTGCACTTGGAAAGGTTAGAGTGTATCTTGGTTTGATTGTAGAAGACAGTGGATCTTCGATCGATCAAGAAAATGCCACCAAAATTAAAAGGCAGACTTTATACATCTGTTGTACGCCCAGTACTGATCTTTGGAACTGAATGCTGGACTAGTTGTTGATAGGGAAATTCAATCTAATGTCATTCTATTGTCAAAGTGACATTTATACTCACTCTAGTTCTAACCTTGTAAAAATTTCTTTTGTAAATAATAAATGTTAAGGTGCTGAAAAGTTAATAAATAATAATATATGAGAAACTATCTGTGTCTTTAGTTCTTGACGATCCAGTCCGGGAAAAACAATTTCAGGTTTGTGCCAACATTAGCCTAACTAAGTCCAATGTTTATTGAAAAACAATTTCGCTATTAATGCCTGACTTAGAAGGAAACTGACCACAATTGAGAATAAAATGTTGCGCATAAATGCTGGATTTGCCCTGTTAGACAAGATTAAAAGCAAATTTAAAAGGGGAAGTCTTAAAGTAACAAATACAATCAACGAAGCAGTAGATCAAAGAATACATAGATGATATGGTCATGTGAATAAAAATATCATGCGAGGACGAACAAACGAGAGCTGGCTGGGGCAAATGAACCGTTATAAATGCCTGCACGGAATCACAGATGCCGAAATAAAAGACCGCCAAGCATATAGAAATAAACCTAGATCGAACACGATCCTCCAAATATCCTAAGTTTTCTTTTTATTCATGTTTTTGCTAACCTTCGTGGACTGTAGTTTTTTTAAATTTCGTATGATTAAAATAAAGTAAGTAAGGAAGATTACTGAGTTGGTCTGTAAGGCAGTCTCTCGTTTCGCTAATTCAAATCCAAATAAAAATGGCAATTTAAGGGAAAAACAAAATATTTTCTGAATCAGCCTGAAATTTTAATTTCAAAATTTAAGAAACTTGGGGTTTAATTTCAATATATCTCAAATCTTTGTGCTCCCTAGTCTTTGAAATTTAATACAAGTTTCTTACATATTCGGTATTCATCGAATTTAAAATTTAGTATTCAACAGCTTTTTGAATGAAACAGACTTAACAAAAATAATAATAACATGTCACATTCAAAAAAACATCTCAATGAAACAGAAATATTAAAAATATTGAAAAAATCGGAGCCAAGTAAAATTGTGACAGTGACTGATTGGACATTAATTGAAAAAGAAGACCAACTTTTAGGATTCCTGGGCAATTATTATTCGTTAAAAATTGAAGCTTTAATTGTAAGATTTTTTGTTTTTCATTCAAAAATTAGAAGAAAAATATCATCAAATTCTTATCATTTCATAGGATGACAGACAAAAAACAAAACATTTTTTCGTTAAAACCTTGCCAGACAATGTTCAGGATGGAGATATTTTGGAAGGCGTTAATCTGTTTCACAAAGAATCGATCATCTATTCAAAAATATTTGAAATCATGCCCGCTTCTTCAATGAAATGGACACCCTCATGTTTTTACACTCGCAGCGACATTCTCGTACTAGAAGATTTGTCACAAGAAAACTATCAAATCATGCCAAAAAATGCTCATTTCAGTAAAATCCATATTCAATTAGTACTGAAATCGTTAGCGACCCTTCATGCAAATAGTTTCTATCTCGAGAAATGCATTTTAAGGTCTCCGATTGATGCAATTCATGGCGATATACTTTCAGAGGTGTCCGTCACAAAATCCAATGGCTGGTTCCATGTTGGACTAAATGCAATTAAAACTGTCGCAATAACCCGCACAAAATTCTCACATAATCCGGATATGGTTAAATTGATAGAAGCGAATTTCAGTTCAAAAATCACTGATCAAGTCATTGAAATGTATAACAATGTCCCGGTTAAATTCAGAAAAGTTTTATGTCATCGTGATATTTGGCGTAATAATATCATGTTCAAATTCAATGAAAAAAATGATGGTGAAATTGATTTTAACTCACCAACTTCTGCAGCTTTGATTGATTATCAAATTGCAAGGTACATGCCACCAGGTGCGGATGTTATGATGACACTGTTTCTCCTGCAACGAATTAAAGAGCGAGAAATTGATTACCAGGAAAATATTAAATATTATTATTATTGTCTTAATGAATCACTGAAGAACCTGAATCTTAAGATCGATGATTTTTTATCATATGAAGAATTTTTAGAAACTTGTGAGTACTTTAAACTCCTCGTAGCGGTATTGAAATGCGTTTTCATACCCATGAGTCACTTACCTGACGGGGAAATCGAAAAATTATATGCAAATAAGGAGATTTATCACAAATTCATAATGGAAGATCGTGGAGAGATTTCAATTAAATTCATTGACACAAATGAATTTTTCAGAAATTGGATGATCGAATCAGTTGAAGAATTGCTTGAAATGACTATCTTTTGTTCAAAGTAAATAAGACTATCTTTTGTTATTTGATTAAGTGTTAATTTAAATATAAAATGGGTTGTTATCTAATTTTTATCTCAATGTCATGTAACTTTATTATTCAGTTCATAACCGGATTTGAATTTCATAAGACATCATTTTGATGTTTCTAAGCAAAAAATTTGTAAAAAAATGAACGGCCACGCTTTATTGAGTGATGAAGACGTATTTAAAGTCATAAAAAATGCATCAAAATCGTCTGAAATTGAAATCAAATCCTGGACTCTCAAGGCAAAGGAAGGTGACCCCACTGGATTCCTCGGTGAATATTTAATCCTCGAAATTGAAGCACTTATTGTAAGATTAAAATTTCATTTCAAATAATATTCATTTAAATTAATTTGAAATTTTTAGGATGAAAATGCAGTTAAATTGAATTTCTTTGTCAAATCACTTCCATCAAGTTTCCAGATAAAGGAATTCGTAAAAGGAATAAATTTGTTTCACAAGGAAGCCACTGTCTACTCCCAACTCCTATCACCCATGATATCAGTCACAGGTCTTCGATTTTCAGCAATTTCATATTTTTCACGTGACGATGTCATAATATTTGAAAATTTATCATTACAAAATTTCCATTTAATGCCACCTGAAATGAAGTTCAACAAACAGCATGTACGAACCATTTTAAATTCATTAGCGCAATTGCATGCTAGTAGCATCGTGTATGAACAAAATGTTCTCAGCAAGCCTTTTGATGAAGTGTATGGCGATGTTTTGTTTGAAGTGTCATTTTGTAAAACAAATCGATGGTTTGTAACTGGCATGAAGTCAATCGTGATGATTGCATTGAAAAGATCAAAGTATAGCGAAAATCCAGAGATGTGCGCACTTATCAATGAAAAATTCATGCAAGGACTTGAGACGATCTACGAGTTAGTGCGTGAAATTCCACCCAAATTCAAGAAGGTCTTATGTCATCGTGACATTTGGCGCAACAATTTAATGTTCAAATTTGACATTAAAAATGGAAATGAAATCGACTTCTCCTCACCAATTGAGTGTGCATTGGTAGATTTTCAATTGGCACGATATTTACCACCAGCCGAAGACATTTTAATGACACTTTACGTCCTTCAAAGAAAACACGACCGGGAAATGGCATTTTCTGATAATTTAAACTATTATTACGAGTTACTCGGAAAATATTTAAGGAAATTTAATCTTAATGTCAATGAAATTCTACCATTCAATGAACTCCAAGAGTCTTGTGAACATTTCAAGTTAGTCGGACTCCTCATTAAAGCGATTTATCTTCAAACCGCTCAATTGCCATTGGGTGAAATGGAAAAAATGCGAGAGGATGACGCGAAATATCAAAATTACATCACGAACGATCGACCTGAGCTCTTAAACTACATTGACACTGATGAGGATTTCAAGGAATGGATAGTTGAAGCGGTTGATGAACTCGTTGATTATATTTTAATTGAAAAAAAAATAAATTGAAACGAATTTTCATGTTAAAATTCATTTAAATTCATTGAATTTCAGCTATTTCATGCTACTTGGCGCTAGTTATCAAGAGAATCCTTTTTACAATGAAATTTATTGGTTATATGAAGCTTCACGAAGAAAAACGAACATAAAATTAATTTCGAGACAGATAAATGAAACATAACATTTAGTTACATTGTCGCACCTCAACAAAGATGTTACTCATTTTATGATGCTTTTGAAAAATATCTTTATCTTAACTCCTATTTTGTATTAAAATTTTTGTAATATTGTTGTTTTAAAAATTTTTTTCCGCATGATTGATTTAAATGAAAATTTTTTATTTAAAAGGAAACGCTTTATCCTTTTTTTAAAATCACTTTTTAAATGTAATTTGATGAGTATTAAAGCGAATTTTGTATTTAAATATAAAAAAAAATTACAATTCATTCAAAATGTACCGGAAGCGTGTGCCTGGTTCATCTTTAAAACTTTTCTCTTTGACTTGTTATTAAATTTTCATTTTCTCGTTATATTTATTTATTTATTTATTATTGGTATGCACATTGTTCAATCAGTTAGTTGTACAATGTTGGATGAATGGTTCACACAATTGAAACTCATTGACCTGAAAGACAAAATTGATGAGTACACGTAAAAAATTATTTTGTATCCTTCTTCTAACATACAAAATATCTTATTTTCCTTCTCCATTGTATTGAATTGTTATGTCGATAGGATTTTTTTTCAATTTAAGGATTGGATTTTTCAGGAAATTTTTTACTTAAAATGAAAGGAGAAGAAAAAAGTACTCACTATGACATGAAAATGAATGAAAATAATTTTCCTGGACTTTTCACTATTTCAATTCAGGTCCAAGATGCGATTTGGAGGTTTTTTTCCCTGTTGCTGTTGGTTTGGAGGCCTTTGTCCTTGTTGCAATTGGTCTGGAGGTCTTTGTCCTTGTTGCTGTTGGTTTGGAGGTCTTTGAACTTGTTGCTGTTGGCCTGGAGGACCTTGACCTTGTTGCAGTTGGTCTGGAGGTATTTGTTGCAGTTGGTCTGGAGGTCTTTTCATAAAATTTCATTTTTCATAAAATTGCATGGTTTAAGAAACTCGGCGGTTTACCGCAATTTTTGTATATTTCCAGGTTGATGCATGAACGGCATCAACGCCGACAGAACTCGCATTGTTTTTTTTTAAATTCATGAGAAATGCGCCAATTAATACAAATTCAATGAAATTTTCTTAAATTTCACGTATTAAGGTTCAGAGTCGTACAACGAACACAATTTCGATTCATGATAACTTCCAGGACCCCCAATTTCGAATTGAAATTAAAATTTCAGGTAAATTCGGGTTAAATTTCCCTTCTACTTCCCTTAAATTAGCATTTGAAACATTTCATTGTAGCATAAAGACATTACATTTTAATTTTTTCTTTTCCTTTTTATTATTATATTATTACAAGAGAGAAAAAAAAATAATAAATATAATGAAGTATGTGCGTACAACAAAAAATAATATGAATAAGAAAAAGATGAGCAGCAATGAATGAAAGCAACAAAAAAAGTTTTGTTACGACTTTTATTAAACAAAAATTATTTTCTTCTTGTTGAATGGAGAAAAGGTACGCGCGCGTTTTAGAATTCCTAAGGTAATACACAAAAAATTGAATAATGAAAAAGAAAAATATCAGTGTAAGGGAAATTAGGTCATTTAGAAATTAGATATATTTTTTTTCTTTTGAAACGCGTTAAAGCAATCACTTTTTTTCTGTAAATATAATGTTTTGGTGGTGGTGGTTAATGTTGATTGAATTAGGCAAATTGATTCACTTCACGCAGATGGTTTCTCAAAATATTTTTTTTTATTTTAATTTAAATTTTATAAGAGGGTGGAAATTTAAACACCTTCTTACGTGTTGTCTCCATTTGAATTAAGATATTTAGTGGGAGGATCAATTTTGATTGAAACATAATCATTGTGATGGAGACGCCTGGTTAATTTTAAACATTTTACTTCAATTCAAATTTATCTCAATTTCAAAATCCAACTTTTAAGCAAATACCAGACAAAATACTAGACAAATAAACACATAAACAGGAAAAAGGCACATTCACCATTCGTCTAACAGAATTGTACACTTTTTTGGCGTTGTCTGTAATCAAAATCATCATTGTTATATGTGTTTATGTTATTTTATGATGTGGACATTGTTAGAAAAAATTGCATCACATTTCTATTTGCTCTTAAAAAAACAAAAGCAGACACACACATGCAAAAAAACAAAAATAAAGGTACAAAAAATATTTGTCTGTGAATTAGTCACAGAAATGTTTGTGATTTTTTGTGTTGTATTTTCATTTTCATGTTAATTTTGCATAAATTATTGTACAATGCACATATCAAATAGATTTAAGTTAATGGTAGACACAAAAATAAAATAACATTTAAACATGATATTTTTAAAGCATCAAATTGTGAAACAAAAAGTACACAAATAGGGAAAATGAACAAAAGTATGTGTGTCCAGTGAAATGTATGCAAATTTGATTCTCGATTCGATTCAATGAATGAGTTAGATGATAAAAGTTGAAATAAAAAAAAGTTAAAAATGAAATAAAATCAGCAAATATTCAAAGAAAAAACCTAAATAAAATGATGAAAGTGAAATTTTTCCATATCGATGTACAATGTTGATTTAAAAAAAAAAAAATGCAAATATTTACGATGCTTGTGATAATTAAAAGACTAAACTTTATCTTTTCATTTGGTGAAGTGATCACAAGACGCATGATTTCAATTTACAATGTTCAGATTTTGTATCTGAATGTTAAAAATGATGATTTTTACGTTTAAATGAAAAAAAATATTTTAAAGATGCTTCATTTTAAATGATTGTCATCTTCATAGACTTTGATGATACAATTGTCATTACCACTTTCCTTTTTTCTTTACCATTTTATCCTTTTTTAAGTATTATTTTGGTTTGTACTTCATTGTAAGGTGAAAATATAATGAAAATCACAGACAGTGATATAGAGGCCATATGAGTGCCCAATATACTATCAGACCCTATTTATCAATGATCTCGTGAACGCTCTAAGTTGAAAACGACCCGCAAATCGCGGATCGCAACAAAAAAAGGTGGATCGCGAAAACCAGTGGAAAATGAAAAAGCCGTCAGACGGAGGGATAGCACAACTGCCCACAATACCGTTAAAAATGCGCTACAAATAAGTTTAAAAAAATAAAAAATTAACCCCGCCAACGCCACTGTAAATCATCCCGAAAGCGGGGTTTCTCCCCAAGCACTACGGAGTGATTTGCGGGGTGTTTTCAACTTAGCGTGAACGACTTAGCAACTTCATAGATATATATAGGACCTTTGAATCCTCCCCAACATGCTTTAGGATCACCAAATCGTTTCTCAATGCCATCTGATGGCTCCAAATAAAAAACTTTTCAAAATTTACTGGAAATCTTCTCTCGTGGAAAATTGAGTGTGAAGTTTGCACTATCTCATTTTGATAAAATTTCAGGTTTAACGGAAAAACTCCTCTCTGTAGCTATCAAGGTCGTTGAGTAAGTCGTTGATAATTTCAGTCTGGTCAAAAAACTTTCATTTTTAAAAATCGCCAAGAAGTTTTCTAGAAATTTTCTCTTCACAATCCCTCAGACAGCGTCTGGTAAACAATTCAAGGCATTTTCAATTCATAGTGTACTTTTCTTAATTTAAGTCATATTTGGATAGGAAATTTTATATATTAACCGCTATATGCAAGGAAACAAAGAGAAAAAAGGGAAAAGAAGGAGAAAAACGAAGATAACAATAATATAAAACGTTTGAATGTTTTGTGGTGAAATATGCACAATATACAATAAATAAAAGATAACGGAAGAGGTTTATGTTAAGAAATTTATTTTTTTTATGCTTTTTATTTTCAGAACAAACATAAAAGGCTGATCTCTATGATCAACTTTGATGAGAAATAATCATTTTCATGTGCTTTAAAGGGATAAATTTTTGTCTTGTGCTGTATAAGATAAAAGCAACATTTGTGTGAACGAACCAAACTAATAAAAATAAATTTTATATGAGAAAGAAAAGGAAATTTTCTGTAATATCAACAAATAAAAATAATATAACAAGACTTATATTTTTTTCTCTTCCTTTTTTATTTAATACACACCTTGAATGGAAAATCACTTGAACGTTCCTTCTCGCCTCGTATAAGAAAATAAAGGAAAATACAAAATTCCTGTAATTTCCAAGTTAGTGTGAAACATTTTCGTAAAATTTTGTGGTTAAATTTCATTTTGAAATACGAGTATGAAATTAAACAGGGCGATGATGAGAAAGAGGATTGCTTAAATGTTGTATTTATTTGTTCCCTCAAATAGAAATAATTTGTTTGATGTTTTATATCATAAAAAACATTTTCAATTTTTCCCTCATGGCCTGGTTTTAAAATTTATTTTCCATCATAAGTCATTGAAATGTTTTTGATACAATGACAGATAAATCTCCTTCTCACCTTTTATTGTCAATTACAGCTATTTAAGTGCACGAAAACAATACAAAAAGGTGGAAATTAATTCATGACATTTTTACCATCCCAAAACACATCCATCATGTATGTAAATGATTTACATTTCAAAAATAAAATAAAGTAAAATAAAAGGAAGAATTAAAAAAAAATTGTCCAGAGAAAACAGAATTATGTGAATTTATCAACTTACTGACAGATGTGACACAGTTTATGATGCATCACCTATTCATGTCTGTCATTTGGACCATTGATTCAAAACTATGACACAATACAACACGTTTTCACATGGTTCACATAAAAAAAACCTTCGATGAATAAATTTCCGTGATAATTTTTCGTTGTCAATACAATTACGATCAACCATCATCATATCACATCGTTTTCAATGGTCTTGAAACCAGCAGGTGACTGATGATAATGGTGAAAAAAAATATATATTTTCATTTTGTAATGTGTGCAATTGACATGAATGGAACCAAATTGTTGTCTTTGTACGGATTTGGTCAAATATGAAATTTCTGCAGATGAAATTTATGTGCTTATTGTCGTTAAAATGTGTGTAAAAAGGTGATTGTCCTTTGTCATTTAATTTCTGCATGTATCCTGGTCACGTTTGGGCTTCATCTGAGGAAATTTTAAATGAATCCTTTAACCCTTTAATTTAATCCGAAAATTTCAAGTAAATACCAGATAATATGATCAAAAGAATATTTTTTTTAATCATTGCACACAGTTTGTTTTGAATTGAAAAGGGATTAAAGTACGAAGTCAATTTAAAGCTGATTAAAAAGTTGATTGCTTTTCACCTTTTTCAATTTACCTCAAATCACTACCTGTTTTCAACATATCTAGATACAATTTCTAATCATAATACATTTGCCTCTCATCTTATTTTTCTTTTATTTCGTCGTATATATTTTAAAAACAGATACAAAATCGGATCAAAATGAAAGGGTTTTCCTCACTAATTTATTATTATCTTTTTAAATTATTGACTTTAATTTGTATGAATCGAAATGAAAATAAGAGCACAGAAACAGTTGGTTTGAAATACTACAAAGTTCAAAGGATATAAAAGTACATGTCAGTTGTCATCGTTGATCGGTTTAAATAAAATGTAAATTGAGTTAAAAGCTTTTTTTTGCTAGCATTCATTGGTATGGCTGCCCACCAATCACAAATCCATTAAATTCAATAGAGAGAGGATTAAAGGATTAACATGTTTTACTTTATTTTATTGCATTATTTTTAATTTATTAGTGATTTTTTTACTCTCATTGAATTTTATTTAAATATTAAATATTTTCAATTCTTGTAGAAAAATTATTCTCAGGTTTCTTCCGGATTTCAATCTGATAAAATTATTTTTATTTATAACTCAATTGCGATGCTAAGAAAAAAATCATAAAAGAAAATTTTTTTCAAATGAAATTTAATGTAAATAAAAGAACTTCAGAATCACACTTTATACAATCACGCAAAATGATTTCATTTTGTGCAAAATTATTTTTTTTTTTCTAAAGAATTCAGATTCGTTTTTAAAATCGTTGTTTAAAAACGAATTCATTGAAAAAAATAGAAAAACCTGATTACGAGACCGTTCATAAACGCATTTTCACTTGGCGCCTCTTTTGCAATTAATTTACCACTACTGACTGTTTCATAAATCGTAAATTTTACTATATGCTGAAAAAAAAACATCAACCACACGTTCAATGCAATTCGGAGTCTCACAAGGCTTCGTTCTGTCGCCTATACTATATTCAATCTACACTCATGAGATTCAAACCTCAGAAGAATGCAATGTAGATCTGTTTGTTGACGACACAGCCTGCATCACGCTTCCACAAAAAAATAGCTAGAATACTTCAAAAAACAGTAAACAAATTCAATAAATCCTTCAAAAATGGAATTCAAAATGAACGACGACAAAACACGGTAGTAGTACACGGTAAAAACAAAAGTTGCCGTAAAGTTGCCGTAAAACTTGCCGTATACAGCAAGTTGTTGCCGTATACGGCAACTGTACGGCAAGTCTACGGCAAGTTTTTGAACTTTGTACTACAGAATTTTAATTTTTTGAAATGTGATATTTTGATAAATATTTGTCGTAGAAAAATTCTAAATATGTTTTGGAAACAACAGAAAAACATCTTTTAGAATCTTATACAACAGTAGTTTTAAAGCAAAAATTGTAAATTTTTTATACAAACCATTGGAAATTGATGCAAAACGAACAATATGGTAGAACTCATACTTTTGCTGATTCATACATGTGCCTTGTATTACTCAAATGTTCAACCATATTGTTTTGTTTGCATCAATTCTTATAATTTGTATCAAAAATTTACAATTTTCGCTCTAAAACTCAAATGTTTTTACAAAAATTAAAATGTTGTATAAGATTCTAAAAGATGTTTTTCTGTTGTTTCCAAAACATATTTAGAATTTTTTCTACGACAAATATTTATCAAAATATCACATTTCAAAAAATTAAAATTCTGTAGTACAAAGTTCAAAAACTTGCCGTAGACTTGTCGTAGAGTTGCCGTAGAGTTGCCGTACAGTTGTCGTAGAAAAAATAATACGGCAATAACTTGCCGTATACGGCAAGTTTTACGGCAACTTTTGTTTTTACCGTGTATTCATAACACACAGGAGAACCAAACAAATCTCTAAAGGCAGACAGAACAAAAACGTTAATCATCAAACCAGTTGAAGCCCCACCATCAAGTATTTAGGCCTGATCTTGGTACCAAGTTCAAATTTAATCAACATATCCAGTGTAGTCTTATCTCAATTACATATCTGCCTAGGAAACAAAACAATTCTCTACAAAGTAGTCATAAGACCCATATTAACATATGCGTACCCAATATTCGCCAACATGCCAACATTGCCAAATGCCACATCAAAAAATAACAAGTGTGCCAGAACAAAGTACTTTGAATGATAGCAAACCCTCCACTATTCACCAGAACCATATCTCTCCATGAAGATTTACAAATCGACATGATTGATGACACTTTTAAAAATTCAAGCAAACTTTCGATGCCACCTGCTCAATTGACTAAATCTCATTTTGATTTAAATTGAATTCTTATATAAATATTACCCTCCACCCTCCATGTAGCGTACTGGGCTTATCAGTTTATAACAAGGAGATGATTTTTGTTTCTTTTTCAATGATTTCAAGTCCAAGTGATCTCAAATGAAGCCTTATGAATTTGGCACTCGCAGTAACTAGTTTCAACAATATTTTAATTGATTTTTGTTCCATTAATTATTAAAATTTGAATAATTTAAATTTCAAACAAATATTTTGATGTTTTTTTTAATTGTCTGAACATGGGTTGGAGCCGTTTCCACCCGAGTTCCAGTTTGACATTTAATCGTTATAGACGTCATTCATTTATAAGAATACCGGAGTTTTTAGATCCCAATTTTGAGTATTAAAGTTGAAATTCAGTTAAAATAAATTAAAAAAAATAATTTCCTGAAAAAAAAAGTGTTCTTTTGTCTGTTATTTAAATAAAAATTGCAATGTTTCTATTTTCATTTGAAATTTTTTTGAATAGACATCTATTTATTGCAATGAAATAAAATCATAAAGCAGACAGACCTACGAATTTCAACTTGTCTGTTAATATTAGTAAAAAAAGTGATTTAAATTCAAATAATTCCTTTGTGATGTTGTATAAAAATACAGACGCTTTGGTATGCTTTTGAAAATTGAAAGTTAACAATAAATAATCAGAGTAGTTTTCTCTTTCTTCATGATTTTTAAATAACATTTCAGAGGATTGAGTAAATTTAAGAATGTGCATAAAAGTACAATTAAATGAATTTCAATCACAATATACCAATATGCCAAGAGCGATGAATAACGCGAATGACCGTGACAGATCCCAAGGTGCGCTTTACTCAAACGATTCTGAGGGTTATCGATGTTTTAGGCGCCCAAAAAGAAATTGAGATACTTTCTTTTTGTAATTGTCTGGCAACCCTAAATTAGAATAGTGTTAAAAAAGCATCAAATGACAATAAATACCATATAAATTTGAATGAAATAGGAATTTAGTCATTCAAAAGTAATTTCTCTAATGACTTTTTTTGCTTTTAATTTAAAATATTATTTGAATTTCAATCAACATACAAAAATATAAATTATTTTCTATGCATCAATAATAAGGAGGAAAGAATTTTCAATGAAAAATACGCCTACAAGGCTTTTACCATACACGTGCACACAAAAAAATGTGCTCACACACGCACATTTTATATATCGTCTGGTCTCGTCTAAGCACTGATGCTGAATAAAAACATTTAGTTACCTATTGTATTGTTTTTGATTATTGTTATTGTTCGATTTTTGTATTGTATTTCATTATATATGCAGAAAAAGGCATCAAATCACAGTCAGAATCTAGCAATTGTCATTTTATTTCCATTTAAAATGGTTTATAAACAGCTTTTATTAGCCAGGGACATGTAAAAAAGCATCACCATACAAACATTTAGCATTTATTTGACTTGCATCGTCTGCCTATAACCGGAAAAGTATTTGAATAAATTAAAATGAGACCAAATTTCACTAACAACACATTTTTCGATGATGTCTCGTCTAGTTTTTCATTATGTGTTATTTGATAATGTGTATTTCATTTTGAATTGAATTGAATTCGGTTGATGTGATAAAATTATGGTTTTATCCAATTCAATGTGAAAGAGAGCGAAATGCTTTTTGCTTTCATTTTTTTTTTATTAAAAAAACGCTCAAATCTCATATCAAACGTGATAATCCAAAACAATTGTGAAAAGTTAATGTTTTACAAGATTTCATTTTTTTGTGTTTTCATATTTCAATGTGACATTGTGAGTAATGTGTTTGCACAGGTGATGATAAGTAAAACAACATTTTCATTTAAATCAGGTTTTAATTCCACTTGCTTAAAAACTTCTTAATTTCATATTTTTTAAAGCACTCATTTCAAGTCAAATTAAATTCATTAACTGAAGACGAAGGAAATAAATAAAATTATTGTATAGCAAAATATGTTGAAAAGTTAAATCTTGTAAATTTAATTAGAATTTGGCATAATCTACCATAATTACAAAATAATTCCAGTTTTCTAATTAATTTTCTCTTGTGTTATTATTATTTTAATTTCATCGTTATTTCACTCTCTAAAACCATAATTCGTAATAAGCAAATATAATGAATTTTATTATTATTATTATTATTTTGATACATATGTGATGAATTAATATGATGTCTGTAAATGATGAAAGTAAATAAATGTGATGTGTCTTTTATGAGAATTATACATGAGAGATGAAGATTAAACAGAATATTTTTGATGAATTAATTTTCATTCGTCTTTTAAATTATTCACTCTATAAAATTACATGAAAAAAATTGGGATTTATGAAATTTAGTGATATGAACAGCAAACAGTGTTGACTGAAACGGTTCTTCATTTGGTCATTTCAGCTCATTTTCTATTGATTCCAAAAAATGGTGTACTGAGGTCACTTTTGTTCATTAGGCACGTATGATACGTGATATTGAAATGGAATCGACCGACAACCCCACACAGCTCCAAAACATCCTCAAACAGATCTGAAAAGAGATCGAGTGTCAAAAAGCCCTCCAACGCCATATCAAAGAAGTGTGATAAAATCTGTCTTACAAGGCTCACGCTAAAGATGTGAAAATTGAGAAAAAATGCTCTAAGAGCCATTGCTGGAAGCACTTGGGACCAAGACAAAGATACAATACGTATAAAGTAATAGGTCGTCTCATTGCAAATTATGCTGCTCCTTTTCGGATCTCCCAGTTAGCGGAAACGCACTGGAAATACTTGCAAGCCATACAGAATGCCGCACTGGGCATAACAACAGGATGCCATCTAATGGCACAGCCCGATCAGCTTCACGTTGAAACAAAAATGCTTCCAGTTAAATAACACAATGAGCTACTCACAAAACAATCATCGTCGCATTCCACAAATCAAAACATCCAAATTCAAATATTGTAAGCACGGGTCCATCTCATAGAAATATTCGTCGTTCAGCAAAAAGTCTACTACCTGAACTTTCAGTTACAATACGCCTGAACACAGTGACTGATGATACTACTTTTCGAGGTATGCTAAAGCAACTCCACACAGCAACCGTCGTAAACACAACAAATAGCTATAAAGCAAACAAGGTCCTTGATAAGCCATCGCCCGAGCTACCAGTAGACGAAACCAAACTTCTCAGAGAGACAAGGACGGCATTGGCTCAGCTAAGGTAAGAATCAGATCAGATTTGTAAGGTGACTATTAAGCCTGTACTCGGGCCCATTGTGCATATCCGTTATCATCATTCGAGGGACTTAGCTTCTATCCTGTCATTCCAAGCAGTCGCCACCTTTATCTAGCCTTTAACTCAAATTGAGTACCCGGAAAAAGGGACATTTGAAATTGTAAAGTTTAATGACCGGAACGAGAATCGAACTGCCATCCTTAAAATTGACAGTCCAACACGCTAACCACTGCACCGTACAATCCCCAAATTAAGGATACTCAAAACTGACTAAGAGCTATTTAAGTCGCATTGATACATCCGTCTCTGATACGTGCCCATCATGCTATAGCTCATAATATGATGTAGCTCACATTTTCGAATGCCGTAGTCATCCTACTTGCCTCTAGCCCAACCCTATTAAGGTGGCAGAACACTTGGGATTTAAAATGGAACTTTAGAAGACTCTGACAATGCCGCTACAACAACAACAACAACAACAAAATCTGAACATTTGTGTGAGCTCATGAAGACACAATGAGAAAGCCAACACTTTTTTCTTAAACACAATACATTTTTTTTTTTAATATTTTAAAACATAAACAACCAAACACAGCTACAGTTGAATACAAAGATAAAAACCGAAATTAATTACCCGTTTGACCCATTTCCATATTTTTTTGTTTTTCCCAACACACAAAAAAAAGCATCCTGTGAAAACCCGAAAAAAATTTGCTAAATCTGAAATCAATACGGGAATAAAGAAAAGCTTACAAAAAGTAAGCGATAGCACAGACAAACGAATGACAAAATAATGACTTCAATTTCTTTTGTGTTAAAATAGCAGTTGTTGTTCTAACTTTTTGTATTGAAAACGGTATTCGCTTTCATAAAAAGTTCGTACCTTATAAATAAAATATACAAAAAAACGAATTAATTAAGAGAAGGAAAATAAGGATGTTACTTGTCATTGAATAAGATGAGAAAAATATGGTTTTCACAACACAAATATATTTAATAAACAGAATGATTTTACTTTTTTTTTGTGCTTCATTAATCAACAAAAAAATTTTTCCTTGATTCAGTTGAAATGAAACGAAATTAAATGAAAAAAAGTACCGATCGATTCAAGGAAATTTAATTTGCCATTATTATTATTTTTCTCTTTAAATAAGGGATTAACATTAATTTATTATTTTAAAGTTTGTGTGTTTAAAAGTCTACAAATTTTCCTTTCCTGTTAAAATGATGTCAAATAAGTCACAGCTTAAAAGGATCAACGAAGTTATTAGAAGTCCTAAGGTATTTAACGTTGTCTGACAGCTTGATAATTATTTTCCTTAAGTGTCAATAAAGTATTAACGGTCTTTTTTTTAATACACAAGGAGCGAACAAAATAAACAATATTAATACCATTAGTGGCAGCATAACAAAATTTTGTCACCTCTCGTTTTCCTTATTTCCTCTTTAACAGTTTCAGACTTTTGTCACATCGAAGTTAATATCATTCAATGACAAAATAATATATTTTATTCTTAGTCACGCACAAAAATGGACTCGAAACGTGATATTCCTCTTTTTTTTTGAACATTAAACTGATTCCTGAGCCTCCATTTATTTATTTTTTATAAAATATTGCACGTACGATTTTGGTCCGATTGAGGTTAATTTTTGAGTATGAAATATTTTTGTTTTTTTAAAAGAAAACTGATTGGAAAATTACATTTTATTTTTGGAGATGGAGACGCCTGGTTGTTTATTGGTTGTTTTCAAGAAAAAAAAAAATAAATATAGCCCTAATTCAATAAAAACCGTGTTTCAAGTAAAAAATATTTATTATGAAAACGCATGGTCATTTATAAAATTGTTAAGGTTTTAAAGTGGAACCGCCTGGTTAATTTCATTTTTAATATCAATTTTACTTTAAATCTTGTTTAAATTTGTTCATGTTGCAAATTGCAATTAAGTGGAGACGCCTTGTTGTACATGAAATGAAAGAAGTATGTGAGTGGAGACGCCTGGTCATTAGTAACATTTCCCAAAAATTACGTTTTTAACTTGATTTAATGAAAACATTGATCAACCTAAATTGCGTAAATGTGTGAAATTGAAAGTCAATAAAGCATTATTGGTTCCATATAATGAGAGTCAACAGTTGAAAGAAAAAAATAATATTAAATGATAAGTTTTATTTGAAAAGAAACGCATAATAAAATACAGATGACTACCATTAAATATGATGATCTTATAATATTTCTTTTGGCACATACACTTTTTTATTTTGATCAAATATTAATATTGGGAGAGAAAAAAAACATACTTTCCATGGAAAAAAAAATAAAATAAAATATTATTCTGATTATCATTGAGCAGCATTATCTGGTAAATGTCTATTTAATGCTTTACGATTATGTTTCCATGAATGTGATCTGTTATAAATGTATGATGATGAAATTGCGATGAAAAGAGAAAATCTTTTGGAAAAAAATGATTTTTTTCTTTTGATTGAATGGATGTAATGATGGACACTTACACAGATCTTGATTGTGAGGCTGAGTTTTCTTTAGATTCCGATTATTCTAATCTAAGGATATGTATTTAATGTTATATCATTTTCATCAATTCTATTGTGAGTTTATTACAATTTCATATAAAATTTTTTCTGTAAATAATCTGATCTATCATAACAGTTTTTTGTAATCATCTATCGATTATTATCACAGATTGTTGTTGATTCAATACGAGTTTTTATGGAAAATTTTCATTCTAACTCAAATATTTACTTAATTTCATTCTTACTTTCATCCGTAATATTTGTAGCAAAATTTCATTGAAAATGCCTTACAAACATAATAATAATATTCCCAAAAAAAAATATTGAAATGCAATGAAACGAAACCATACCAAAGAAAAGAATCAATGACCATGAAAAACTTTGTACTTTGCGATTCAGCAAAAAAAAAATATATTTTTGGCAATTGTTATTGAGGTACAAAAGCTAATAGAGCAAAGTGCATGACATGGCCTACCAAAATTACAGTACCGTAGGGGATTATCTTGGTTTTCTTTCTTTTTATTATAAAATTTTGCTTTCACACTTTTCTTTTTGTTGTTGTATGAAATTACATAAATTGGATTGAGTCTATTGATAAATTTTTTGGGTGAATTCTGATAAAAATTTTTTGTTAAAATTAAATTAAGAGTATAAGAAAAAAATTGTGTGATTCGATTTTGAGATAAGCCTTGCGAGATTTCTTATGAAAAATATTTATTTAAAAGTTGTGTTTTTCATGTAAATGAGAATTAAGAGAAAAATGTTATTTTTAAAGTTATTTTTAGGGGAAAAATGGAAACGTCTGGTAATTTGTAATTTTTTTATAGAAATTTTTAATGGAGACGACTGGTTTTTCATAATCTTTATTTCATTTCTAATGGTAACGCCTCGAAATTTTCAACTTTTACTTATATTTTTAATGGAGATGCCTGGTTAATAGTCAATATTATTTAAATTGTATAAAAAATATGTTGAAAATTCTATTTATAATGAGAACGCCTGGTAATTTTTAACGTTAACTAATATTTTTAATGGAGAAGCCTGGTTCTTAGTCAGTGTAATTTAAATTTTGCAAAAAATACTTTAAAAATTCAATTCATGATGGAAACGCCTGGTACATTTCTAAAACATACTCTCAAGTTCTATCAATAATAAAAAGCAATAGAGTTCAATGCCTTTGTGACAAAAATTATTATGAAAAAAACATACCAAAAATACACAACGCACTTACTTTGCATTTTGTATTCATTCACATAGTGTTCATTGTCATAAAAAATCGAATAAAACTTGATTACGGCGCCTAAAGCAATAATTTACTATATATTACAAAATGAAGTACACGCACAGCATCCAAAATTTAATATTTTATACTGATTCTGATGGTGTTTTGTTCAAATGATTTTCTATTTCTCTAAACATAACTTTATGTGAATGTGTGTGTATTTTTTTATGTTTATTGTTATTGTGATACGAATAGAAAAAAAAAATTTTTTTGAACAATCTAAAATAAAAATGAATACAAAGAAGCAATATTCTTGAATCAACTGTTTTTGTTCCTTGTAAATGTAAAAAAGACACACAAAAATCGCTTGTTCAAGTCCCTGTTTGATCATGATGATGACGAGTCTTATGTTATTTCTTTTATTTTTCCCTCGTTTTTCTCCACTCTCTCATTTTCAAATCAAACAAAAAATGAATTGTAATTTATTTAAACATTTAAATCAGTACAACATTGAATTGATATACACAAAAAATATTGTCATGTTTTATGAATGTGATGACATGAAATTTCCCATGTGGTTTTTATTTTGATTGATAAGCAAAATTAGGTTATGTCTAATAAAAAATTATAATGTTTCGTCAATATTTCGTATCTTCTGATTTCATGCATCAATGAAATGTATTTTATGTCTTATATTTATTTATTTTTTGTTTCAGGTCCTAAGGCAATCAAGTTTTTATAGGGGTAAGGCCTTGTATTTCACAGTGAATTTGACCTAATTCAACTTAATTACCATGGTTGTCGTCATCATCGCACCATCATGCAGCTGCACACAAATCCATGTAAAATTATATTTCTTTGTATCATTAAATGGAATTTGCTAACAATATTTAATGTTTGTTTTTGATTTAATTGGACTCGGGTAGGACATCTTTTGGGCTTGTTTCATGGAATTAATTTGACGTCGAGCTTCATTTTGATGTGATGTAATTTTTTTTGCCTTGTTTACTTTTTCCTATTAAATCTGACATTCATCCTTTTAGATGATATAAATGAAGAAGAACAACAATACCCATATTTGTTATATATTTTGTTGGTGTTTCGTTATTAAAATGAAATGTGTACATAGAAGATGAAAAAAAAGAACATAAAACATGAAATCGAATCAACATGAAATTAGGATGCAAAGCCTGACTAATTGGAACTCATTTGTAAAATTGTATGTGAATGCTGGTGCAAATTCATACGAATCTTGATGTAACTTTTTTTTGTGTGTTTGTCTTTTTATTAATTTTATTATTTTGTAGAATTAATTTGATGATGAAACATTGTATCAAGTAACTGTTGCGTAATAGAGATTTGTAATCTCCTTGATTGATGTGAGTGTTTAAGTGAATTCATATATTTTACTTTTTTTTTATTGTCAGGTGTTTTTATTTTGAATTATTTTTTGTTAATTCATCAACTTGGGTATACTCTTAATCAGAAAAATTTCGCAGTTCAAGGTGATTTACTGGAGAAACGAGGATTTTAGAAGGAATTTAGAAGTTATTTAGAAGTAGTTTAGAGTTAACAAGAAGTCATGCATGAGTTATTTAGAACGTAAGATTAAAAAAAAAAGTTCAAAAACAAAATAAACTAATGCAGTGTGCCAATATCAGTTTTCATCCTGAGATTGTCGATATTGATAAAGATCCTCCAAAAAATTATTCAAGTCTTCCTCAATGTAGACTCTAAACCGCTTTAGACGATATCCAAATATAGCTTTTATGGCGATGTAATTGTTGTGTGATGCCACTTGTTTCTACGAAGTTCCATTGCTTTATTCAGTATAGGTTTTAAATCTGGATTCATATGTTCGTCAATATATGTTCTACTATTGCCTTCTAAGCCGATGTTATTCGGAACAAACTTATGTTTTTTTATGTATCCAAAGTGGCACTTTTTTTTTTTTTTTTTTTTTTTTTAAACCATCATCCACAAGGACGTTATTCCCGATTCAGCCATTGGCTGGTTTTGGGCGTCGTTGTGTCCGGGAAATTATCTAAAAACTACAATACTTAGAAACAAATAAGGAAAACAAAAATTTGTTAGACTAAATTAGAAACATATAAGTAATGTTAGTGTTGTGATTTGATGGTTTTAGAGTTCCATCAACTCAGTTAGAATTCCAATAAGTAAAGTTGAGATGGTTTTAGAGACTTTAAGAATCGTTCCCATTCAATTCACTTCCCGCCAGTATTATTTTACTTTGAAATTTGTAATTCAGTTGTTGAATTTTTGTAGATACGAAAACAGTTATCAATGAATTTGTGTGTAATCTATTAGTTTGGCTATTGATTTCACTTAAACAACGACATTTTCAGTAGGGGTTTGTGGAACACCACTCATAATTAGATTTTTCTTAAGATTTAGATTTTTTTAATTTCTTTTGTAGTTGTAAAGAAAATGTTTGTAATGTGCCGCATCAAAAATCCGTAAGAAATTTCATCTCGGTTTTTAAAGGCATATTCGCCACTTAAAATTTTTAATTGGACATTACAAAATAACACTCTCTTTAAAACTCAATAAGCTCAAATACAACATTGAAGAGTCCTTCAAATAAATTTCATAAGCTTTTCATGTTACTGCCTGTCATTCAACAGTTTTAACTATCAATTTTCATTAAGATCAAAAAAATTTCATCTTCTCCTCAACTCAATGTAGCTTCCACATACTACAAAAAGCAACATAAAATAACAAAGTTTTTTTTTTGTTTTATTTGAAACTAAAATTTTCATTTTATATTGGTTTTCACTTAATAATTGTTTTAAAAGGATTTTCATGTCCCTGAGGCAACAAATACTCAAGTGTTGTAGTTTGTGTTTCATTTTAAAACATTATTTTATTACATTGTTTATTGCAAAATTGCAAGTTTACTGAAATGAAAGTACGAGGATGTTATAACAGGAAACTTATGTCATTTATTTTGTATCGATATTTCATTACATACGAATAAGTGCTCATTTGAGTATTGGGTTGTTTTAAAGTTTTCAATGAAAATGAAAGAGTAAAAGAGGAAATTTTCGGTTCATCATCAAAGAATTGAAGATATTTTAAAGTGTTTTGTTACAATTAATACAGAAGTTCTCCTCAATTTTACATAAGGTGCTACTTTAAACTTTAACAAGCACCCATCACTCCATGTTTAGATCAAAATCCTGTTTTCAACTTTTACCTTTTAATGCATTGCGGTTCAGAGGAATTTTTTGTTTTAATAAAAATAAAATAATTTAAACACAAAGTCATCTCATCTTAAATTTACAAATACTTTTCAATTTAAAGTTGTTTCCTTTGTAAAATCTGATTAAAAAGTCTCTTTGTTAGTTTGTTTTTCTGTTTATTGTAATTTTGTCTTAACTTTGTTTGTAATGCCACCATTCCAACTTATTTGTCTTTTCTTTTACAATAATGAAAAAAAAATAAAATACCAAAATAAAAACAAATCCCTTTTTGACTCAAAATTCAATTGATTAAATTTCTTTTGATTCATTTATTTAAGTTTCTACTTTATTTCTTCGGGAATGAGCAATTATTGTGGTGAAGACAGTTCGTTTGTGCTCGTACACTCACATTAAATGACAATTTTATTTTTATACTTTTTTTTTTCTTATATTTATTTGAAAAAAAAAATACCTTTATAAGTTTCAATGCGAAGTTTGTTCATGTTAAGTTTGGAGAAAAACAAATATAAAATATAAATAAATTGAATTTGGAATTAAATTAAATCGAGACACATTTCATTGTATAAATGTTAATAGTTTTGGATTTTCCTTGGAAATTTTGTTTTAAGGTGGGTGCTTAATGTTAAAAAAATGATGTTTCATTTTCAGAAGTAATTTTTTTGTCTTTTGCTAGCAGCCTAATAGCAACTTTTTGAATAAATTTAGCATCTTGTAGGAGTACTGAAATCTTTCACATGTACACAGAAAAGCACACATAAAAAATGTTAAATTTTATCTGATGGAAAACTTTGCAAGAGATTAATGTAATGATGTTTTTTATACATACACACACACATACATGTATAGAAACCTAAAAGTATTTACATTCATAATCAAAAATGATGAATGCCGATGGCGAAATTTGTGTACAAGATGAGTCTGAAAACAACAGACATATTTTTCAAATTGCATTTATCTCTTGTTTAAACAACAAAAAAAAATTACTGAATATTTGGGTGCAAGGGCTTGTAAGTAATATATCATAAAAATAAAAAAATGGAAAGAAATTACAATTCAAAAATTATATCAGATATATTTTTCTTTAATTCTTCTTTCTATTTTTTTATTGTTGGGGGAAAATTGGTTATTATTATGCCTTGTTATTTTTGTAAAATAAAAAAGCAAAGGGAATTCTATTTATTTAAATCCTCAGGTAGGAGCTTTCTTTTGTAAGTACAAAATTGGTTTGATTATTTTTCATATTTAAATATAACAAGGTATCATTATTTGCATTAATTTTTCATTTTTTTCTATGAATAAAACAAACAATGATGGAATTTCAATTTTTTCTTTAGATTTGTTTGCACGGCGTAACTAAAATATTAAAAATTAAAATGATGTTTTAAATCATTCGATCTATAGCACTTCTATGGTCTCTTTTTTGTATCCAACTTCCTTCACATGAAAAGCAACCGAGAGCAACTTTTTTAATTATTAAAAATTAACGATGAGTTTTTCTTAAGAATCTTTTAATAAAATAAACTTACTCAACAAGCAGGGAGGGTCTTTGGAGAGGTTTAAAAGCTCCTTAATGTTTGTATCTCTTGAAATGTTCAGCATTCGCCCCGCAAAACGTCTTGTGACGTGGGATTGTAAGAATTCAACCCCTAAATTAAATTTTAAATTATTTTTTTTGGTTCACTTTGTTCGTTTATTTTGTTTAATTCTTGATATTTTTTTATTTGCTCTTTAATTCTACGATTTCTTTGGATTAATAATTTCACTGTTCTTTTTTAAGGTATATTATATTTATAGCATAATAATTCATTAATATATATTGTCATAAAAAGATGCGTTTTTCCGTTAGAATCTTGCCCGTGGGGTGAACTTTTAACAGCTCAAAGAATAAAATGTATTGAACGCACTAATTAAATGAAAATTTAGTGCAATACAGATTAAAATGTGTGATTACTTAAAATATACATTTCTAAGAAACTATTTCACTGAAGTACATCCTTCAAAATGAGCAAGTTCGTGTATCCCGCTTTCATGATCGTTGCAAATCGTTCAATTGTCAAATTGTGTATCTTAGCTGCTGAAAGTTTACCGTCCAATTTATTACAATTCATTGCAATAAGCACCAGTTTTTGTTCTTGAGCTGCCATTTCATACCAATTGCTATCATATAAAGTGAATGAAATTACGTCAAATTTTTCCGAAATCATTTCATTACAGAAGCAAATAATGTAAAGTACTAATGTGTTAAAAATCAATGCAACTCCAAACATATATTGTTCATGTAGAACCATAATAAGTAATCCACAAATAAATACTGAGCCAAAACTGCCAAATTCTAGCATTAAAAACAGTTCATTGTACAAATCGTTGAGCTTAGACATTGTTGTATTTGCAGTCATTATCATTTCTGTGACTTTTTTTATCTTATCGTTAAACATTCTTTGATTAGTTTTTTGCTTCAATGTTTCAGCCATTTCTTTTGCTATATCCAAATAAGCAGAAACATGCATTATTACAATGAGAAGAACCGCATAAATGTATGTACAGATATTGACAATTACAAAAACTACAAGCGTTTGTAAGCTCAATGTCACAATGTAAGCTATCCAAGTCTCCTGGTCTTTAAAAGGTAAGAAAAACGGTAATGGAACTTTAAATTTTGGATAAATCTCATTTGGTAAGAAAAAACTGACGAATGATATACCAATTGTAGCAATAAACCCATCTATCAACAATAAATATCTCAAAATAACCAACAATGTGAATGTTTGTTTTTCAAGTAAAATTTGTCTTGCATTGACTTTCATTTGAATTACAGTCAGATATTTTCCTCTTAAAGCGTAACATTTTTCACACCACTTTAGAAGGTTTTGAAAAATCTCTTTTTTCTTACTCAAATTTAACAGTCCAATGTTCAAAGATGCAATAATAGCTTCTGTTGAAAGTATTACAATGATATAAACCACATTAAAATTAGTGACAATTAATGTTGTAATCGAAAAAAAACCAGGAATGAAATTCATCAATATCCATTGAAATGAAAGCAGAAGTTCTTTTTTGTTTTTCTTGAAATTGTTATTTTTAAGTAAAAATAAACCGGCTGAAGCATCAATTTCTTTGATTTTCTTTCCAATTTTCTCAAAACTACCTTTTTCGTGCATTTTGTTGTGTTATATCGCGAAATGTTTCAATAAAACTGCTTCGATTGTGGAATTGACTTGCAAATAAATATGTAATTCGTATTTTATTGATTCAAATTTAAACACTTAATTCGTTGCAATTCTGGTAACAAATAATATTTTTTTTATGAAACAATCACAATTATTTTAGCTTGATATGCTAAATGACCTCAGTGACTTTTTTTATAATATCGATCTTTTATTAATGAAAAAAGATATTATATATTAACAGGACAGCAATGAATTAACTTAATTAAATAAGTTTTTAATCAGCGTCTTGTAAAAACTGTTGTAAAATTGTAAAAACTGTCAGTTATAAAATTTAAAAACAACGAAATTTTCAAAAATTTTGAAATGTTGAAAAACAAAAAACTTGAAAATCATACGTTTGATTAAAAAACTTGCGTTTTTCCATTGGAATCTGTATCTATCTTATTGTGCTTCTAATAAGAGAATACCAGACATAAAAAAATACCCATGAGATTACTTTTGTGGTTTCACTCATATTCAGATTACGTTATATTTCTTCTTCCGAAGAGAAGAATCGCACAGTGGGTTTAAGTTTAATCACTTTAACCAATTATATAAATTTTTTTTTCGAGTAAGATAGGATTCAAGAGAACCTCTAATTTTTTTCGGAACTCTCATTATAATGAACATTATGTACACAGTAATGAATTATATATCAATTAAAAACTAACCGTGAAAAAAAAAATGAAAAAATTGGATCAGATCGAGTTAAGAAAAAGATTAATTGAAAAAACGAGGTTAATTTAAAAATAAATCGCGTGTTGAATGTCAAGAAATAATCAGAAATGTTTAATTTTATATTAACTGATAAAATTTATAATGAACAATTAGTGCCAAATAACAAAAATGTGTTAAATTTTTATTTCAAATATAAAAAATAAAGAAAAACAGCTATTTATAAATCAATCAATAAATTAAAAACAATATGGGAAAATTTTATTAAAACTGATAATTTAAATATTAATTCAATGACGAATCAAGGGGAATTAAGAACTTATTTGACCTGATTGTACATGTTTGACCGTATTCTTATCTTAATTTATCTTTCTAATTATCTATATCTACTATATCACTTTTTATTCTATCAATATGCTTGTTGGTGGATTGCTGTGAAAGTCGGCGCTCTGCTCTTATCAAGATCTATCCACTCATTCTTCTTAATTAAAATTTAGACAGCTGGTGGGTTGCCGTAGGAGCCGGTGCTTGCTTCTTATTAGCTTCTATCCTGTAATACTATCTCTTTTTATACGCGACTTACTTCTTTGTATGGGTAAAAGGCAGCCACTTCATCAAAGCATTAGCACTGAAATGGCTCTACTGTAAAATTTTTGGATGAAACTTGAAATTTTCATCAAAACGAATTCACTTTTACACAAAGGTCAACTCCTACAAGAACGTTTTGCTCTAAGCTCAATATTTCTAGTAGAGGCAGTAAAAATTGCAATTTTAAATTGCATACGAATTTCCATTTTTGATCAGAAATGCATCGTACTTGCCCACTGTGAACTCCATCCATACATGTAGATGGTCAATACATTGATACAGAATAAATAACGATGCGCATTATTTCAAAAAGAAGAAAAACGAGTATTAAATCGAAAAAGAATTGCTAATGTGTTTTTTTTTCATTTAATATTGCATCAGGCCAATATATATATTTTTTCCTTATTTATTTTTATTTGTGATCCATGGATTATTTTTCTGCTTATTTACATGAGATTGTTGAATTAAAGATATTTAAAGTCCAATCACTCAAATATTGAAAAAATAAATAACAATCAATTTCATGAACAGTACTTGAACTGAAGTTGAAATTGCCTTAAAATTCCTTTAGGTAAAATAACTTGTGAACCAATTTTATTTCCTTCTTTTTTTCTTCATTTCTTTTTAATGTAGCAAAAGAATTCCACAAATAATTTCAACCAAATTGGACCCAAAGATAAAGTTTACCAAAAATTGTGGAAAATATTTACGATTCAATGGTTTGCAACGATTGTTATTTTATTGCTGTATGTATACAATAAGTTGGGACATGAAATTTACATTCCTTTTCCTATGAATAACCAAAAAATAATTTAACGAACATTAAACGAAATCTAAAAATTGTAACCAAATCAGTTTCAATTGAAAATTTTATTTCGCCTCGTACCTTTTTTTCCCTATCCTATTTTAATTGACTACACAAAATATTGATTTCACATACCTTGTAAGTCCATTTTATATTTTGAACTGAAATCGTTTACAACAAAATCAGAGTTAGGTATCTTCCAAAATATTTAAAAGTCAAATATATGGAAAATAATATCGATGACTATGCTTTAAAATTGAAAAGTTTTGCCATTCATTTATCTTACACCCTTTTCATTGAATGAAAGTGTTAAATTTTTCGTGTAAGACCAACTTTTTTAAAAACAGATTTAATTTTAAAATTTTATTATTAGAAAATAGTTACTTGACATTAAATTTTATTATTAATCACTAGACATCATTGTGATACTTTTCTAATAAATGAAATTTTGTGGCTTGATGGATGACTTGAAAGTTGTGGTGCCTTTTTCCAATTTTATGTCGTTTTGGTGTCTTGATTCAAGACTTTCCTCATCTGATCTTCATTTTCATTTTAGATGCATTTACAAAATTGAAATGGGGGAAAAAAGTCTCATATGAGTTAAAATAAATGATGTGGCGTCACATATTTTAATTAAATTCACACCTCAGTACAAAATTTGTATGGTATTCGTCTTAATGGCGTCATTGTATTTTGGTATATAGTAAAAAAATGAAATTGGTTTCATATTTTTATGCATAAATTTATTTATTTTTTTTCTATAGTTAGGGAAAAAATGCAATTATATTTTATTTTACATATTTATTCGAGCTTTTAAATTATAGCCGAATGGAAACATTCATTGATATTTTTTTCATCTAAATTTTGATTCTGAATACATTTATTTTGATGGAAACGCCTTGAGGTTTATAAAAATATTAAATTTAATAATAAAAATTATTGATAACTAATATTTTTCAGTTTGAAAATGGAAACGCCTGGTTTTTTTTATAATAAATATCAGTATTTTTATGAAAACGCCTGGTTCCTTTCAATCGCTTTTACTTTTCAGTGTATTTAATGAATAAGACCAGCAACAAAGTAAATTTATTTACATTAAAATCATACAAGTTGAATCAAAGATGAAGTTCTGAAGTGGAATTGACATAATTAAAATAACCTTATTATGTAAATCAGAGCCTTTCCATAGAAAAAAAACGATGACAAGCAATAATTTTATTTATTTTTTCCCAGCTTACTGCAAAATAAAATAAAAAAAAATTACAATTCACATTTAAATGTATGAACAGAAAAAAATAGGTCAACCACAAACTCATGTCACGTCTCATGTAATTCTTAGTTGCTATTCTGTGAACAACACATAATTTAAAAAAAAATATGTTAGGAGAACGTTCATGGAAATATACAATTGAAAGCTAAACGAACCATTACTGTTATTTTAAAATTATTACGATTTTGTTATCTTTTTTTTTATTCCTTAAAATTTATGCACGTATGACAAATAATTTGCAGGATCTTAGGGTTTAAAGTAATATTTTTTATTTATTGTGAGCAATTTTTCTTGTAACATTAAAAAATACAGGTTAAAAATAATTATTTGCTTCACTTAACAAGTAAATGACTTCATTTATTTTCTCGTTGAAAGAAACTTTACTTGTTACAAATCAATTTTCCATGTCGGCTTAGCTTCATTTTTGAACTAAATCCTTCAAAACAAGCAAGTTCGTGTATCCCGCTTTCATTATCGTTCCAAATCGTTCAATTGTCAAATTGTGGATCTTAGCTGCTGTGAATTTACCATTCAATTTATTACAATTCATTGCAATAATCAACATTTTGCGGAATTTTGGTGTCATTTCGTACCATGGAGTGTCATATAAAGTGAAAGAGATATCGTCAAATTTATCCAAAATCTTTTCATTGCAGAAGCAGATAATGTAAAGTAGAATTGAGTTGAAAGCACTTCCCATACCATAAACATATTGGTCATGTAGAACCAAAAACAATAGTCCACAAATGAATACTGAGCCGAAACAAGCAAATTCTAGCAGTAAAAATAATTCTTTATATAAATCGTTTAGGTGCAATATAACTGAATTCACATCAATTATCATGTCAGTGAAGATCTTGATATGATCTTGAAGTATTTTCTGGTTAGTTTCTGCCTTGAACGTTTTGGGAATTATTTTAACTATATCGAAGAAACCAGATACGTGCATTATGATGCTGAAAAGAATCGCAAACAGGTATGTAATGACATTAATCAAAATTGCAAAAATAATAATTTGTGCTCCAAATGTTACAATGAAAGCTGTCCATGTCTCTTGATCTTTAAATGGTAAAAAATATGGTAACGGTACTTTATATTTCGGATAGATCTCATCTGGCAAGAAAAATCCAATGACTGAAATCCCGATTGTTGCCATAAATCCATCAAGAAGCAAGCCATATTTAAGAATTTTCAACATCTTCAGTGTTTGCTTCTCAAGCAAAAGTAATCGATTTTTGACTTTCAGTTGAATCATTGAAGGACATTTTTCTTGAAGATCGTAACAACTTTTACACCATTTAAAAAAGTCGTTTAACGGCTTTTTATTTCGATATAATTTAAACAATCCAACATTCAAGTATACTGAAGAAGTGAATGTAGAGAGAATCACAATGATATAAACAGCACTGAAATTAGTGACAATCAATGTTGAAATAGTAAAAATTGTAGGAATGAAATTCACCAAAAACCACTGAAATGAAAGCAGAAATTCTATTTTGGACTTATTTTCATTACTATTTTTAAGGAGAAAAAATCCTGCTCTCACATCAACTTCTTTAAGATTATTCCAAACATTTTCAAAACTTGCTTTTTTCTTCATTTTTTTTTGTTAACAGTTATTTAAATTATTTTACAGAGCGAATAAAGTACAATGACAATTTTTTAAATGTTCAAGTCTTTTTATACCTTAACAAGACTTAAATAAAATATGAACTGATTTTAAGAAATTTATCAATTATTATTTTCTAATAGGTGTCAAGGTTTTTATACATAAATTATAAAGTGTTTTAGTCAAATGCATATCATTAAATTCAAGTTACAGTTAACGGCTAATTTGGTCTGTTTAACTATAATTTTATATCGTTTCTGAAAATCTCAAGTGATTTACACAATTAGAAGTTATTTACACTATAAATGCTATTCCCGTTGCTGCTTACAGCTTGCCATTTTAAGCCTTGAAATATTTGAATATTTTTGAAATATCGAGTTGGTCACTTCAGCAATGTTGCAGCTTGAAATATTCACTACAACTTTCTTCAGGTCACTTTTGCTTAAAACTTACGAAAATATGATTTTTTTCCTCAAAAAAATTCTCGTCGTAAAATCATTTTCAGTGTAGTTTAACGAAAATAACTATGAAAAAAATGTGAAAGCACTGTGAGATGATTTGCGAAACTCTTTTAACTGTACTTTGAATAGATTTCATTTTTGAACTAAATCCTTCAAAACAAGCAAGTTCGTGTATCCCGCTTTCATTATCGTTCCAAATCGTTCAATTGTCAGATTGTGTATCTTAGCTGCTGTGAATGTTCCATTCAATTTATTACAATTTATTGCAATAATCAACATTTTGCGGAATTTTAGTGTCATTTCGAACCATGGGGTGTCATATAAAGTGAAAGAGATATCGTCAAACTTATCCAGAACCTTTTCATTGCAGAAGCAGATAATGTAAAGTAGAATTGAGTTGAAAGTAGTTCCCATACCAAAAATATATTGGTCATGTAGAACCATAAACAATAGTCCACAGATGAATGTTGAACCGAAACAAGCAAATTCTAGTAGCAAAAATAGTTCGTTATATAAAATATTGAGGTGCAATACAACTGAATTCACATCAATTATCATGTCAGTGAAGATCTTGATATGATCTTGAAGTATTTTCTGATTAGTTTCTTGCTGAAACGTTTCGGGCATTAGTTTTACAATGTCTAAGAAAGCAGATATGTGCATTATGATGGTGAAAAGAATCGCAAACAGGTATGTAATGAAGTTTATTAAAATAACAACAACAATATTTTGTGCTCCTATTGTTACAATGAAAGCTGTCCATGTCTCCTGATCTCTGAATGGTAAAAAATATGGCAACGGTACTTTACATTTCGGGTAGATCTCATCTGGTAAGAAAAATCCAATGAATGAAATCCCGATTGTAGCAATAAAAGCATCAGTTATCAATCCATATTTAAGAATTTTCAACATCTTCAGTGTTTGCTTCTCAAGCAAAAGTAATCGAACCCTGACTTTCAGTTGAACATCTTGTGGATACTTTTCATCAAGATCGTAACAACGTCTACACCAATCTAAAAGGTGTTTTAACGTCTTTTTATGTTTGCTTAATTTAAACAATCCAACATTCAAGTATGCTAAAGTAGCGATTGTAGAGAGAATGACAATGATATAAACAGCACTGAAGTTAGTGACAATCAATGTTGTGATCGTTAAAATTGTAGGAATGAAATTCATCAAAATCCACTGAAATGAAAGCAGTAACTCTCTTTTGTTTTTCGTTTCATCATTGTTTTTTTTTAATAGATATAATCCTGCTCTCATATCGAGATCTGTAATATTTTGCCAAATTTCCACAAAACTAGCTTTTTTAAGCATTTTTTGTCCACAATTTTTCAAATTATTTCTAAGAGTGAACAAAAGGCAATGATTATATTTTCAGAAATTTATAACTTTTTATACCAGAGCTAGATTGAAATAATTTATTTATTTCTCACTGATTTTTTTTCAAATTATAAAGGTGTTAAGGTTTCCTCTCCATATTAATAAAAAAAACATACATTGCATGCAACAAATACCTATGATTAAATTACACATTTGTAAAGAAATTTGATTAAATAATTTAAAATTGAACCTCAACTACCGATGTAATCAAATATGCATTAAAATAATAATATAGAATTATACGTTAAATATCTAAGTCGATTTTATTTCAGTATTTATTAAAAAACTTTTAATAATTACAGTTTTTTTTTTATTTTTGCACTAAATCTTTCAGAACCAACAAATTCGTGTATCCTGCTTTCATTATCGTTCCAAATCGTTCAACTGTCAGATTGTGTATCTTAGCTGCTGTTAATTTACCATCCAACTTATTACAATTCATTGCTAAAATTATAAATTTACGATCTTTTGGTGTCATATCGTACCATGGGATATCGTATAAATTGAAAGAGATATCTTCAAATTTATCCAATATCATTTCATTGCAGAAGCAGATGATGTAAAGAAATATTGAGTTGAAAGTAGATCCAATGGCAAAAGCATACTGGTCACGTAAAACCATAATCAACAGTCCAAAAATGAATACTGATCCAAAACAAGCAAATTCTAGCAGTAAATGTAATTCGTTGTATAAAACGTTAAGGTGCAACACCGCTGAATTAACATCCACTATTGTGTCGGTAAAAATTTTAATATGACCTCGAAGAATATTTGGGTTAGTTTCTTGCTGAAACGTTTCCGGCATTAGTTTTACAATATCTAAGAAACCAGATATTTGCATTATGATGGTGAAGAGAATTCCAAACAAATATGAAACGAAGTTCGTTATTATGAGGAAAGCAATACTTTGTCCTGCCAATGTAACAGTAAAAGCCATCCATGTCTCTTGATCTTTAAATGGTAAAAAACATGGAACTGGTAGCTTATATTTTGGATAAATCTCATTTGGTAAGAAAAATCCAATGAATGTAATTCCAATTGATGCCATAAATCCATCCGTTATCAATCCATATTTTAAAATTTTAAGCATTTTCAATGTTTGTATCTCGAGTAAAAGTAATCGAGTGCGTACTTTCGTTTGCATTATTTGAGGATACTTTTCTTCAATATCATAAAATTTTTCACACCAAATTAAGAGGTTTTTTAATAAACCTCTCTTCTATCTTAAGTTTTTGATTCCTAGAACAATATATAAAATAGTAGCAAATGCTGAAATACACACAATGACATAGACAATGCTAAAGTTGGTGACGAACAATGTTGAAGTTATCAAAAGTGCAACTAAAAAGTGCAAGATAATCAACTGAAATGAAAGCAGTAACTCGATTTTGGACTTATTTTCATTACTATTTTTAAGAATAAAAAATCCTGCTCTCATATCAAGTTCTTCAAGGTTTCGCCAAATTTTTTCAAAACTTGCTTTTTTGTTCATTTTTTGTTTGCTCACATTTTAAAATATTTTTAAGAGCGAATAAAGTACAATGATGATTTTTTTTAAATGTTCAAGTCTTTTTATACCTTCTCTAGACTTAAATAAAATATGAATCAATTTTTTTCTAATAGGTGTCAAGGTTTTGCTCAGTAAAAATTATAGAGTGTTAATCAAATGCATATCATTACATCACACGCCTTTTAGGTGCATGAAAAATAAATTACAGTTAGCTAGCTCAAAACGGCTAATTTGGTCTGTTTAACTATAATTTTATATCGTTTCTGAAAATTTCAAGTGATTTACAAAAATAGAAGTTATTTTCACTCTAAATGCTATTCCCGTCGCTGCTGACGGCATGCTATTAAGCCTCTTAATTTTTGAAAGATTGAGTTGGTCAGTTCAGCAATGTTACAGCTTGAAATTTCTCTACAACTTTGCTTCAGATCACTTTTACCTAAAACTTTCGAAAACTTAATCTTTTTACTCATAAACATAAAAATTTGATTTTAAATTTATATTTTTCCTTCCCGTAGTAAAAGTAGTTTCAGTGTAGTTTTCCTTAATTTACTACGTAAATAATATCATTAAAAAAAATAAGACATAAGCTGCCGCAGCAAATCCATAGTTTGAGCTCGTGTTCATTTTCATAATATTTTTATTTATATTATATTATAATATTTAATAAATATTTCATGTTTTGATTAAAAACGTCTATTATATAAATATTTCAAATCAATTGTCAATTTTAACATCTCTATTAATAAATGATTTTATTAGGTATTAATACAATTTAAATGTTTTGTTGTGATCATCCCATTGACAAAAGTTTCTTAAGGGATCGATCAATGTCTAACTGATCATATTCAGTGATATTAAATAAATCAAGCTAATTAATTATGTTAAGGTTTTAATTCTAAATCGCAGTGAGTCAAAGAAATACGCTACAAAAGAAAATAAAAGAACAAAAGCAAGGTCTGAGAGATCTAACTTAGTTACATCTATGAACAAGGACGAGACCGTAGAAAGGAAAACATTATTTGTGAGGATTTAAACAATTTCTTTTGCATTGGCAAGGAGGGTAATCACCTGATTGTTCAGGACGACGAAAATTGGCTCTGAAAGACCTAACCAAAACTTGGTATATGAAAAAGGCTAGAGTTGTTGCCAGATTTAGAGAAGTCTAGGCCAGTTGTCTGGATTAAGTAGAAACTTTTAAATTTTTCTCACAAATACATTTGTGTTTGTTTTTTTCCTAAGTCCAAAAGGTAGTTGATTGAAGTAATGTGGACCTATCAATGACATTTGTCTTTTACCAGCATTTGTAAAAACTTTCTTTTTCTTAAGTTTGAAGTTATCTCTCAGATAAGCTATACCTTCGATTTATGGTAATGCTTGCAAGACATGAACTCACCAGTCATCATTTGTCTTACATGTTTTAAAACTTGACTTTCATGCAGTCCTCGAATGCTGAGGATGTGTCTTGCAAGGGTATAAAATAAGACTTCCGTGTTTTTAGGGGTGGTTACGCTGACGCTCAAAACATAAAAAGTGACAAAAGAACCAAGCACTGTGAGATGATTTGTGAGGTATTTTCAACTTAAACTGTACTGTGAATAAATTTTATTCTTGAACCAAATCCTTCAAAACAAGTAAATTCGTGTATCCTGCTTTCATTATCGTTCCAAATCGTTCAATCGTCAGATTGTGTATCCTGGCTCCCGTAAATGTTCCATCCAATTTGTTGCAATTCATTGCAATAATCAACATTTTCCTGTCTTTCGGTGTCATTTCACACCAACAGCTATCATATAAAGTGAAAGAAATATCATCAAATTTATCCAGAATCTTTTCATTTGCATAGCAAATTATATAAAGGAATATTGATATGATTGTGAGTCCAAAACCAAAAACATATTGCTGATGAATTACCGTGAATAAAAATCCACAAATGAAAATTGAGCCTAAACAGGCAAATTCTAGCATTAAAAAAAATTCGTTAAATAAATCATTGAGGTTCAACATTATAGAATTTGCATCAACAATCATATCTGTGACTATGCTGATATTTTTACAAAACAGGTTTTGGTCAATTTTTTGTTTGAACGTTTCAGCGATTTGCTTAACTATATCCAAGTAACCAGATACCTGCATTATGATGCTGAAAAGGATTCCCGAAATATATGTAATAAAGTTTATCAAAATTAAAATTCCAATTGTTTGCACTCCAAGTGTAACAGAGAAAGCTAGCAAAGTGTCCTGGTCTTTAAATGGTAAAAAATATGGCAACGGTACTTTATATTTCGGATAGATCGTATCTGGTAAGAAAAATCCAATGACTGAAATCCCGATTGTTGCCATAAATCCATCAAGAAGCAAGCCATACTTAAGAATTTTCAACATCTTCAATGTTTGCTTCTCAAGCAAAAGTAATCGATTTTTGACTTTCAGTTGAATCATTGAAGCGCATTTTTCTTGAAGATCGTAACAACTTTTACACCATTTGAAAAGGTTTTGTAACGATTTTTTATTTCGATTTAACTTAAACAATCCAACATTCAAATATGTCAAGGTAGCAATTGTAGAAAGAATCACAATGATATATACTTTGTTGAAGTTTGTAATGAAAATTGTTGAAATCATTAAAAATCCTGGAATGACATTCATCAATAACCATTGTAATGAAAGCAGCAGCTCGATTTTATTTTTCTTTTCATCCACTTTTCTGAAGAGAAAAAATCCTGCACTGACATCAAACTCTTCAATGTTTTCCCAAATTTTTCCAAAACTGGCTTTTACAAGCATATTATTTTAATTTTCTTATTTCATTTCAGAGCAAATAGAAAGAACTAGACACAAGTGAAGTGTTCAGTTGCTTATATAAGCGGCATAGTTTTAAATTAAATATGTAAATATTGATTTGAATTCTAGCATTTAAAATTGATTTCTGACTGGCATTGTAAAAATCATAGAATTACTTTCAACTCAAAACCATCATTAAATTCGTCTTTTCACGGGAAATGTAAAAAAATAACGTAAAGTGTGGAACTCAAGGACAAAAATTACTAGAACTGTAATTTACTGATATTGATTTTATTACATGAATGTTGAATGAATGAAATGTTAAATTGAAATGAAATTTGATCTTAATTTTAGATATTAACTTACTTTTATGCAAGAAGTAATAATAATTTAATGACTGTCATAAAGAACTCAAAAACATTATGATCAAAGTCGCCTTTGTGACGAAGCTTTATAAATATAAAACTAAATCCATAAAAGTTATGACTCTTCAGTTATTATTTCAATTTTAGTGACCTTCCATTCAATTTCACATACTTTTAAATTTCATTTTCATCTTCACCCAAACTGACAAATTGAAAGAAACCTTCTTTAACACGATTTTCATTGTCCTGTATCCAATTTTTTACAAAATCATTGTTTTTTTTGTTTTTATTGAAATCGGAAGTAAAAAAAAAACTTTTATTTACTTTTCTCGTGAATTTCATTTATTTTTTTTTGTATAAAATTAAATTCGTTAACATATTTTACAAAGCAAGCTCAATATTTTTCAAGTCACAACAATTTTTTTCTGTCCCTTTTTCAATTTTTTTCCTCTTTTGCATCTCAAAGCCAACCAACAAACAATGACATTATCATTTTATTTTTCTTTGTCGCCTTCAACCGATAAATAAATGGGTTCCTTTTAAAACATTTCTTTTTTTATTGTTTAGCACATTTACTTTGTCACATCACACAGCTGCTTTCTTGTTTTGCTGCTAAAAGACGATCTTCATAAACATCATTTTGATTGCTTGTGTATGCAAAATAAATTTTTCCTTTTTTTATGTTTATTTATTTTATTTGTGTAGCGAATGAGGAACCCTTACCAACCATAATATTAATAAAAATGTGGAAGAAAAATAGTGAAAATGACAAACAATTGCGACAAAGACATTGAAAAACGGAAATTTCTCTTTTTTTTCTTTCTCACTCGTATATTTGATGTTTTTTTACTTTTGAAATGATAAATTTCCATCCATCGTCTTCATTTTATGTAAAATGCTGAAATAATTGAACAAAAAAACAAACACACACACACATAGAACACAGAACAAAACAATCCTAAAAAAAGTGATGGCATTTTTTCAACAAACAAGACAAGACTTTTTAACACTTTTTTCCTTAACCAATTTTTTTTCTCTCACACTGTTATCGTGATAATGTCTGTGGGATTTTGTCGAGGATTTAACTTACATTTGTAGTTTGTGGTAAAATATTTATTTTTTAACGTTTTGAAAACTTTTTTTTTATTTTTAAGTTTTCTTGTTACTAATTTTTTGACGGAAGCAATTTGTTTTTAAATTTATAAATAATTTTTTCAGTAAAATTATTTTTCATGAAAAAAAAATGTAGAACGAGATCGTGAACGCCGAATTTAACCACATTTTGCGATTTCACGATTTTGAAATTTTTTTGTGATTTTCAGAGATTTTGCTATGACAGGCTACAGTGCTACACTTTAAGTTAAAGACGCCCCGCATATCACCCCGTAGTGTTTGGCAATAACCCCGCATGCGAGGTGATTTGTATGGCAATTACGGGGCGTTTGCGGGGTTAATTTTTTAAATGTTATTTTTAGCGCATTTTTTTGAACAAAATCGGTAAAGAAACACGATTTGGTTTTTTTTCATAATTCGCGTTTTTTGGCCGATTCACGTTTTTCGCGATACACAGTTCATTCACCATTTGCGGTTTTGTACCGATTTACGGTTTTTTAGCGACTTGCCATTTTTCGCGTTTTTTTAACAGTTCGCGGTTTTTTTTACAATTTCATCTCGATCCATGGTTTTTTTTCTCGCTTCTTAATGGACGGACAGCACGACAGCTCAAAATACCGGCATGCGTAAAAAATGCGCTAAATCTGCAAACACCCCGTTATTGTCCCACAAATCACCACGCATGCGGGGTTATTGCCAAGCACTACGTGGTGATTTGCGGGGCGTTTTCAACTTATAGTGTATTGAACTCCCGGCATCAGTCCCGTCAAAAAATTCATAATTAAAGACGGTTAGTCAATGTCACTCTGTATGTCCGTAATTCTAGGAGCTGATAAAGACTGAGGTTGGACTCCGGGTTTGGGCTCCAGAGCCTGCAAATGGCTTTTCCAAATAGCTAAGTTTTTCAAAATGGCTTTTTAAAATTTTCCGATATAGCGGATTTTTTTAATATTATTCAATTAATCGAGTCTTAAACATGGAAACGTCTTATTTTTTTGATATGTTGAAGTTTATGAATTTTTCATCAAATTGTAATAAAAAAATTAATCAACAAATATGCATTTAATCTAATCTTTTACTACAATTTTATATTGCAAAATTGATTGGAACTGTACTTGGAATTTAATTTCAAGGACTCTGTTTTCGTTCGTATTAGCGTTCATTAGCGTATCTCATTCAAAATTCTGAACATTTTTTTAATTTACCTGAAAATTGTCTCTTAGTCAAATATTGAGCTACCTTACCTTTAAGGCTTTAAAGATGTGTTGTGAATTTCGTCTAACGTTCGCTAGCTTCGACAATTTCTTTTTAAATCCGATTTTTATTCAATTTTCAATTATGATCCGATTTTTCTTTTATTGTTTCACATAAAATGGAAACAATCATGCAAATTATTCCAAACATCATTTTTCTATCAACTTACTTTTGAATCCCTTTTACATTGTATAAAAAAGTCGTGAATTGAAACGATGAATTGAACTATGCTTGTAAAAGAAAATAATCGGATTAAACTACAAAATTGCTATTATTAAACATATGAATAATTGATTGAGAGACATCAGTCAGGTATTGGAAGATTTTACAAATAAAATTGATTGTTGAAGGTCTTATAAATTACAAAAAAAAAATAGAAATTCTAACCACTGGGCGGTTAAGAAAAGTGCATTTCGATGGAACTCGTTTCATTGAATAAAATTAAGAAAAATTCAAAAAAAATTGAAAAAGTCTGACATTTTTGAATTTTGTAGTAAATAAGCGTATTTTGTTTAAATATGAGAAGTATGAGTTATGCAAGCCCATAATTTGAGCTCACTGTTTATCATAAAAAAAAAATTGTAGAAAAATTCTTAATAAAAAAAAATTTCAATTTTTAAATGAAACGTATTGTCATTGTATTTACAACAGAAAAAAAATAATAAAATAACTACTGGTCGGTTGAAAGTGATGGTAATTTGTATATAAATTGCATGGTGTGGCAAACAAACGTGTTTTATTGTCAGGGTGTAATAATTACATTTTGTGGCTTTTCATATTTTTTTCCTAACAAAACATTGTCATTGAAGTAAAGGAAATATATTTTTTTTTATCTAACGCAGATTTGTAGCTCTGAATCCTGAAAAAATTGATTTTACTTTAATAGAAATGGTAGTTTATCGATTTTCTCTTCTGAAGCAAAATATTTTTATTTTTCCACTCTCATATCATGAAGTGCACTTTTATGAGATTTTATGGATAATATTATTATACCGGTTCAGACAATTTTTTCTTCTTCTCTATTTTAAAATGATATAACACACAAAGAAAATGTCATATAATATGAGGATATTTTCACTTTCATCATAAACTATCTAAATAAAAATTGTAGTGGATATGTCAAGGATTGATCCCATGTGAAAATATACAATTTTTGATGTTATTGTTGTGGTGTGTGTGTCTCATGTATGTAGAATTCAGTTGAGTTGACTAAAAATGATGTTGCCATATGTTAGACTAATACAATCATGTTCAGAGTGAGAAATGATTGAATTTAATATATTAAAGAGGAAGGAAAAAAACGAGATATAACGAGACAAATTTTTTTTGTTATGCGTCAAAATGGATGAAGTTTTAGATAAATTGTCAGAATTTGTTATGAAATCACTGAGGCAGGTAAAAGTATAGTGTACTCAAGAGAGTAATTTTATGAAAATGAGAATGAGGTGCGTTAATGGATATAAATGCCCATCCTCTTGAATGTTAAGGAGTTTCTTTGAATTTTGTATTGTATACAACAAAAGTTTGTTTGAATATAAAAGTTTGAAGAACCAGGAAAACGAAACACCTGTCATATTTTCCACATGAACTCAAGTGCACTCATTTCATAAACATTACTTTTCCATCACATAAGTTTTTTTTGTCTGTCTTTCATACTTTTTGAATATGTATGAAATGTGATACACATCAATGCTCTTATATCATATTAAGTTGAAGAAAACTTAAAAACATTATTTTTTTTTCTTTTCTGTATTTTGAATAAAAGTTGTTTCTTTTTCATGTTTCTTTCATTTTCAGGTATTATATTAATCTGTGCACATTATAAACATGTTAAGAAACGCAAAAAAAAAATAAGGTATAAATTTAATAATAAAACACTTTTTGATACGTTGAAAGATGTCTGTAGATTTATCTTATTTTTTTTTTTTCACTGAAATGAAAATAAAAAAAGAAGTGAACCAAAATCTTACTTCATTGAAAAAATTTCTTTGAATTTGCACAAAAGGTTATGCAAACGTGCTTCAATACAAATAAAAGGTGCTCGAAATGTTTTGTCCTTTTATTTGAAATTATTTTAAATGTTTTTTAAACATTTCCATGGATCATGAAACTAAAAGTGCCCCACCTTTAACATAAAAATTGACTTGAAAGACCACAAAGATCGTTAAAATACATTTTTTTTATGAATAAAAAGTGCAAAGAGTGCTCCATAAATTATCTTGCTTTTTCATTTAGAAATGCACCACATTGACTCAAACAATATTAAGAAGAACATTCATTGGAAATGAATTCAAAATGTCAAATTGTGGCAAAGCTATTAGTGTCACTTTATCTGTCTTATTCTTCCATAAAATTAATGATCGTCTTGTTTTGCCGTAATAAAGTGTTTTAAAATAATATCGTTCTTTTTTTATCTTTTTTTTTTAAACCGCTTATTAGAGATGGCAGAAGATCGTAGTCATAAATGAAAATGACGGATATTTGTAAGTGTCAGGGTGTTTTAAGTGAATACATTGAATTGAAAATAATTAATTGCATCCTAATTTTTTGATGGTCATGGAAATGCTTAAATTCAGCTTACGATATTTAAGTTTCAAATAATGATTTTTTAAGCAAGACCCTCAGTTTTGATGTTCAGCTCTTGAATTTCAGGTTTCGATTCAAGATTTTTTTAAAGATCCTCATTATTGAAGTTCAGCTTTTGAATTTCAAGTTTCGAATGATGATTTTTGTTCGAAAATACTCATTTTTGATGTTCAGCTCTTGAATTTCAGGTTCCAAATAATGAATTTTGTTAAAAAACACGCATTTTCGATGTTTAGCTTTTGAATTTAAGGTTTCGAATAATGAATTTTGTTAAAAAACAAGCATTTTCGATGTTTAGCTTTTGAATTTTAGGTTTCGAATAATAAATTTTGTTGGAAAACACAGTTTTGATGTTCAGCTTTTGAATTTCAGGTTTCGAATAATGAACTTTGATGAAATACCTTCATTTTTCAAGTTAAGCTCTTAAATTTGATGTTTCGATTAAAGATTTTTTTTTTGAACATTCTCATTTTACATGTTCAGCTTTTGAATTTCAGGTTTTGGATAATGAATTTTGTTGGAAAACTCTCATTTTTGATGTTCAGCTCTTGAATTTCAAGTTTCGAATGATAATTTTGGTTCGACGATACTCAGTTTTGAGGTTCAGCTCTTGACTTTCAAGTTTCGAATGATGATTTTTGATGAAAGACCCTCATTTTGGATGTTCAGCTTTTGAATTTAAGGTTTCGAATAATGAATTTTGTTAAAAAACACGCATTTTCGATGTTTAGCTTTTGAATTTAAGGTTTCGAATAATAAATTTTGTTGGAAAACACAGTTTTGATGTTCAGCTTTTGAATTTCAGGTTTCGAATAATGAACTTTGATGAAATACCTTCATTTTTCAAGTTAAGCTCTTAAATTTGATGTTTCGATTAAAGATTTTTTTTTGAACATTCTCATTTTACATGTTCAGCTTTTGAATTTCAGTCTTCGAATAATGAATTTTGTTGGAAAACTCTCATTTTTGATGTTCAGCTTTTGAATTTCAGTCTTCGAATAATGAATTTTGTTGGAAAACTCGCATTTTTGATGTTCAGCTTTTGAATTTCAGGTTTCAGAAATTGAGTTTTGTTTGAAAACTCTATTTTTTAATGTCCAGCTCTGGTGCTCAGCTTTCAGAACTCAAATTTCGAATCATAATGCCGTTCGCACTAGCTGGAAATTACAGAAATAAATAATGTACATTTTAAATTGACCGAAACAAACAAACATCAAATGGTTTGTGGTTAAAAAAAATATGAATAAAATTATAAATAAAAACAATTTTCACAAATAAACGCATACAAAACCCTCATATTGGGATTCATATTTTGGTTAGTTATGGTTTGCATGGTCGCATAATTGTCTGATTTAATGTTTGACTACAATATTTTTTAACAAAATTCACAGATGCAAAAAAAAATCTGAAAAATTTCAATTGAAAACATAACATGAGATACTTATAAAATTTCATTCTCACATCAAAAAAATAAAATAAAACAATTTAACAATTATAACACATTTGTATCGAATTTCATTGTAAACAATTTCCTGAAGTTGTTAAGTAAACAAAAACCATCATTTATCTATTCAGGACAATTTACAAATTAAAATTATTATTGTAAAAAAAGATACTTGTTTGATGTTAAAATGAAACATTTTACTATTATAATAATAATCATAATAATGATCGTTTTGAGTGTAACAACATCAAACACATGGAATTTATTTGAAAAAGTAATTAAAATATAAAATTAATGCTTGAACAAACATAAAATGATGTTGGTGCGATACAAATTCATTTTATACGCAGTTAAGCTTGTTATTTGTTATGATTTTATTTTAAATGCAACACATCAAATCAATTATTACTTTTGTGACTCAGTAAAATGAAATAAAATAAAATAAAATCAATTATTATTACAATAATAAAAATAACACAGCTTAACAAAATAAAATCGATGTGCTTGCTTTGAAAAATCCCGAAACACATCAAAAAGATTTTTCAATCCTGATTATTTTCCACTTTGAAATTTTAAAATTCACTGATTCGTGTTTGTTTTATGAAATAATGAAATTTGTATGGAAAAGAGCCATTTTCCCTTTAAGTTGAAATTATTAAATATCAAAGTTTAAAAGGCAAAAAGAGCTAACAGAAAATATAAGTTTCAATGTAATTAGCGAAATTTTATTGAGCTTTTTAAGGTAACAAATACAGAAAAAGAGAAAAAACTCATTTTTTTATGTATCTTTAGAACAAAATTTATTATAAATTGAATATTATGCGGGCTTATTCTGAAAAAATTTATATTTTCTGTTAGCTCTTTTTGCCTTCTTTCTAAAAATATAAATTACTTGACACTTTGGAACAAAATTAACCTCAGAAAAGTTTAAACTTTGATATTTAATAATTTCAACTTAAAGGGAAAATGGATCTTTTCCATACAAATTTCATTATTTCAAAATAATCAGGATTGAAAAATCTTTTTAACGTGTTCCGGGATTTCTCAAAGCAAGCACATCGATTTTATTTTGTTAAGCTGTGTAATCATCATTGGTCGTCGTTGTCGTCGTCGTCGTAACATCATCATTATCATTGTTGTTGTTATTGTTTTTTTTTTTAATTTTAATTTCAAAATGTGATAGAGACACATTTATTTATGGCATCATTGGCAATGATACACTTTTTACTACTTTACTACAAATTTTTATGTTGGACACAGTGTATAAAAGTTCAGACAAATTTTATTTACAACTCTGGATTTAATGCCATTATTTACGTATATTTTAATAATATAAACTTAAAATGTAAATGATTCTCATGTGAAAAACAAATATAATAATATTAAATTTATTTAATTCATTTACATGTTTGCGCAATAAATCAAAGTGTCAAGTGATTGCATTTGTACTTAAACTCTGTGTGTGTGTATTGCAGTGTATAAATTTGTATATTGAACACATAAATTTTAAAGGAATTAATAAAATTTGGTTGAAATTTGTATTTACTGATGTCAGATTTTGTGTCTTTATGAGATTTTCAAACAAATTTAATTGATTTTCAGTGTTTTTTTTTGGTTTCTGCTCAAAAGTGCATAAAATTCAAAATAAAACAAAAATTTAAGGCTTTAACTGTATACTGAATAAAGTATTATGTTTATTTAGGTCCTAAAACAATTATTTAAGTTTTAATCACTTTCATGTCCATTACAAATTAGGATATTTTTTAGAAAAATGCCTCTTGTAATCCTAATCATGACAATTATGACATTGATTGATCATTCAAATTAATTTTTCCGAGTAAAAAAACAAAAAAAAAATGACTGGCTTCCATTCAAATCCAAATAAATTATTCAGAACTAGTCACCAATAATGTTCTTCATAATCACATAATAATCATCATCACAATAAACAGTAAAATAAAACTAATAATAATTACTATAATTTCATATACACTGTGCATTGTGCATGCATAATCAAGTGCATTACTTTTGTGAATGTGGACACTAGATGAATGTTAAATAAGTTGATTTTAGTGAATTTTCAGATTAAATATTCATATGTAAATTCATACCGGGCACCGGTACTTACTGCAGTAATAATATTTTCATTTCAAAAACACGTGCACCTATGAATTGACATCACATATGAAAATGAGTTTATGTGAAATTGTTGTTCACAGTGGGTCTGAAAAGTCAAAATGAATTAAAATTTAAAATGAAACTTAATATGATTTTTTTCTGTAATTCAAGATCACTGTTTAGAGATAATAAATCGAATTCATGAAATTTCATGTGCAATACAAGGCACATAAAAGAGAAAATCATATTCATCTGCATTCCATTAGTGATTTTGTTCAAATAAAATAATATAAATATTGTGAAGGAAAATCGATATAATTTCATGGAACAATTGAACAATTTAATGGTTATTAGTAATTAGTCAGTCATCAAGAAGAAAGAAGAAAAGAAGAGAAGAAAAGAAGAGAAGAGAGTAGAGTAGAGTAGAGTAGAGTAGAGTAGAGTAGAGAAGAGAAGAGAAGAGAAGAGAAGAGAAGAGAAGAGAAGAGAAGAGAAGAGAAGAGAAGTAGAACATGCTTTTAAAACAAGCAAAATAGCATCATCTGTATTTGCCCTACATTTCCAAACAAATTCCTTGAAAAGAAAATTCTTATGTAAATTGATATTCATTCATCTTCATATGAGAGAAACAAACATTTTCCTGACAAAACAAAAATAAATAGAAAAGACACACATCAATTTAAGCATGAACTCAATTAGATTGTAATTATATGTCAATATGCTCAATTCACCTCCCAGCTACAACTAACCTAAATATCATTTGAATTGTGTTGACATCTATAAAAGGACTAAGATACGAACAAAACAATTGTAAAATTGCATTTCCTTATATAAAATGCATACAATTTTGATTTGAAAAGGAAAAAAATTAAAATGCAAAAATGTTAAACGAATTTCAAGCTTTTGTACAGGAATTTGAATGAAAGAAAATAAAAAAAGCAACTGCAATTCAATTCTCAACATATTGTCTCATCGTCATCTCTCATGTCATTTTAATTTGAATTTAATCGTATTATGGTAATAATAATGACAGAAATAGAGATAAAGTTTTATAATAAAGTCAAATTATTTTATTTCCCTTGCAGTCACATTCTATGAATATTCACATAACTTAGATTTTTCATGCATAAAAATAAAAAAAGTTTTATCTAATAATTTTGCTGAAGAAGAAAGAACGAGAGAGAAATTAATTAGAATAGACATCACTCGAAATTTTGTTAGGACAAAGACGTTTCCTTAAAATGGTATGATAAATGAAACAGGTAAATATAATAAAATTTTCATATTTTCCTTGAAATTTTCTTTCTATTCAAATATTAAATTTATGTGGAGATCTTTTATTATTTTATCATATAATCTATGAATTATTTTTGAACTTTCAATCCAAATTTATATGCAGATTTCTTCTCTTATTAAGACGATAAACGAAACTTTTCTTTTTGATTCTAACAAAGTTATGTTTCTTCTTGAAACCACATATGTGATAAAAAGTTGTAGAAACAAATTCTTATGCAATGGCGGTATCCAAATATGAAAGTTAAAAAGGTTAGAATCAGGTATGAGGGATACGAAGAATTATAAAACAAGTAAAATACACTCTTAGACAAAAATCGGTGGACAGTGAAAGTGACACTGAAGTGGGATTTTCTAACCATTTCAAATTACCCCACGGAGACGAGGGGGAAACCAGAAAATTCAGATTTCAGGTTTTTTAATAATTTTCAATTTGGGTTTTTTAAGCGGTTTGGGGTTTTTTAAGCAATTTGGGGTTTTTAAGCGGTTTGGGGTTTTTTAAGCGGTTCGCAGTTCTTTAACAGCCGTTTTTTTTGCGATTTGGAGTTTTTAACTGATCCACAGTGTTATCTACGACTCACAGTTTTAAAAATAAAATAAAAAATTAACCACGCAAACGTCTCTCAAAAAACTCCGCATGTAAACTCAAGGAACATCTCTGCTCTGTGACGATAAAGTTAAATCGCATTTATCCTGTGAACAACATTACAAGCCTTATAATATAAAACTATCACCAAATAACACCATAAATCCCACACAGACACAAAGTATCAAATTTCTTATAAAACACACACAACCACAAAAGTTTAACATTTCAATGCTCTGCACACAAACACTCCCAACTTTTTTCTAAAGCCATACTGCTGTATAATATTTTGCAAATTACATGACAAATGTGAAATATAATTCTAAACAAATTAGAAAGTTTGCAGTATACTTTAGAGATTCAAAAACTTTGTAAAACCACATATTGGCATAAGCAACTTGAATCACACACACACACACCTGTAAAATCCAATTCCCTTGAGAATGTTTCGGGTTAAACAAAATTTTTCGGTTAAGGTTTGACTATCACCCGTCTCGATTTCATTTAATTTAATTTCATCGGGAATTGCGAAAAAAATATCATGAAATTTGTTAATTTTCACCTTAAAACAAGTTTAATTGAATTGATATTCTAATCATCATAAGTGCATTACTGTTCATTAATTTTACATTTTATTAGACCAATGAACCACAATCGGTATCACTTCATGCATATAATTACATTTTCAACCACTAAAACATACATTCACGTTATTGATTTAATTTCATATTCACATGCATTGGACACGCACAATAATCGAATTGAGATTTTAAGGGAAATTTTATCGACAATCTTCAATAAAATTGATGTTATCAAATGTGATTCAAACGATCCTCATCATAGCAATCATCATCAAAAATTGATAAAACATGATGTTCAATCATCCTAAATTTTTCTTTTTTTTTTGTTACGAACAATTTGGGATCAAAAATTATTATTATACATTATAGAACTTAACCGAAAATGCCCTCATATCAAAATTATCATCATCATCACAGCGTTGTTTCAATGCATACAGTAAAAGTTGTATCATAATATAATAAAAAAGAGGATTTTAACTTAAATATATCATCATATAAATTTCATACGCATAAAACAAATCCAAAAGCGATATGCCGACCAAACAAAATGTCATAAATAATTTTCAGCATCCCAAAATTCGTATGTCCTATGTTTGTGTGTGTGTGTGTGTATTTGGTACTTTCAGTAAAGCACCATGCTTTAACCACAAAACACGGTGTATGTGTATGTTATTTCACCATCATTGTATGAGAGTATCAGAATTTGAACCAAAAAAACATCGTGATACATCATCTCGATAATAATTTTATGTGTGTGTGTGTGTGTAATCTTTTTGCCATACAAACTTTTATCTGTCTATGTATCAGAAAATCCTGGCCACACAAATTCTAATACGGGTTTTTCAGTTACTTTATAATTTTTTTGCAATGAACAACACATACCAAAAAGTATTATTGCAAACAACAAAATTATTATTATTTAGGTACATTGTTTATGATCCATGAATATTAAAATTTTATGCACGCAAAATTTACATAATGTTTGGAAATTTCCTTTCGAGTTCCTTTTAACACACGTAATACTTGTACTCACTTCATTTTGATTCGTAGTATGAGAAGACGCTTATAATCTCACAGTGAGAGCTTTTTTGCTATGAGTTACATAACGTTACATGATTGTTTGATATGAAATTCCTTTTATTCAGCCCACAGTTCATACTTCATTACAATTTTCATCCCAATCCTAATAAAAAAATATGTAAAGTCAGAGAAATATTCAACATACAGAGTAATGTTTTTAATCCTTTTTTCAACAACAAAACAACTTGTGATTTTTTGTGAGCTACAGAAAACATCAAAAGCACGTAGCGCAAATTTAAATTTCATTAAAGTGTTCTCTGGGCTTGGATAATCACAAAAATTAAAAAACATATGCAGAGAATTTTTATTGCATTTCATTTTATATTATATTGTTATGTTTACAAGTTTTTTTTGTCTTTTCAAGCCTTTGTAATGTTTTTTCTCACAACAAGAAGTGCATTTTATTCAATTAAAATTTTATTTGATAATTAATGGATTAATGAGAATATTTCCAATTTACGTGATTTTTATCAACTTTTCCGGCATTTTACAGATAATTTTGTTCAATAAATATTATAAAATGGCTGAAGTTTTCAAAATGGTGGATGATTTGATTTTGTAAACTTTTTTTTTAAATTTGCCTAATCTCTGAGCCCAATTTATATGACCGTTTTTTAATGGTTTTTTAAGGCTCTGGAGGCTCTAGAGCCCATTTTCAAAGCTTTTGAGTTTAAAATCATCCTTATGACCTCCTCTATCTAACAATCTCGCTCTGATGGATCATTCCGGAGTTATAGATGGAACAGACAAACGGACACACGGACTTAAAAAGTGACGGCGGACAAACCGTCTGGATATCTTCGTACTTAAACAATCACACACAAAAAATCAAACTCCATTGATCGAGTGAGCCTGATAAAGGATCCTGGCGTTTAGTTTGATCCCAAGCTAAACTTCAAAAAACATCTGGATATTACCATATCGAAAGCAAATTCTATTCTTGGACTCATAAAAAGATTCGGCAAGGAGTTCAAGAACGTCCACACACTTAAATGTCTATATTCCTCACTCGTCTTGTCCATCTTCGGACTAGGAAACATAATCTGGATGCCAACATTTCAAATTGATGTTTAATCGACTAAAGTCTGTTCAGAAGCAATTTCTACTCTTTTGGCTGAGAGACCTAGGTTGGCAAGATCGTTTTCACCTGCCACTTTATAAACATCGCCTCAACTTACTGAACATCTCACTATCAGAGATCGTCAACAGACCATACAATTTGAGAGGACAGCGTCCACTGTAGGAAGTCAAGGCAAACTCAAAACGAAGCAAAAAAACCCATTAATCGTTGTTTGCTTTATAATAATAGGTTGTGTCAAGACATGTCTCTAGTCAATTCTAAAAGAAACTTTAAGATTAATTTAAGTATGATTATAAGATAAAATTATAAATGATTATCAAATGAACTCCTGGGCGGACCTTTTGGGGGGGATTTTTGATTCAAAATGTAGTCTTTATTTGATGAAATAAATAAATAGTGCATTTTTTTACGAAATACTCGGAATTCGAATAAAAATTCATTCAAAACATATTCTTCAATTACAAGTGCTATTTTGCATATTGAATACAAATAAAAAAAAAACATTATTATTCATCAAAAAACCAGAAAACACAGAAAATATTATCACAATTTAATTAAAAATGAATATAAAAACGTTGCTTCTCTTTGAAGAAGGTACATTCAGTTTAAAGATTTGTATCAATCAAAGCTCAAAATGAGAAAAGTTTTTGTTCTTTTAGTGATTTTTATTTCCGTTCAATCAATAACGGCAAAACTTGGATTTATGGATTCTCTCAATGTATATGAGAGACTATTTGACACTTTAGCTACTACAATACCAGTCGCCCCAAATGTTCCTGGCAAAGGTATGTCATGAAAAAGTAACATAACTCAGAGGCGAATTGGCAATACGGGCAATCTGATAAATGTCAGAATGGCCGCAGTTTATCGTCTTGTTAAAGTAAAGTTTAACGTACATTTTTAAAAAAAATCATACAGAATGCTAGGGTCGTTAATAATTTTCAATCCGCCTCTGAAAATAGCATCAATTATTATTAAAAATTGTCAATTTTTCAGATTGTAAATTAAAAAATGAATTGTTCGTTTTTAAAAAGGATGACTTTACTGACTTACCTCCTGAAAATAAAAGACCTATAGTAAGTGATGATCATATATTTAAATCAGGATTCGGAAAAACATATTTGAAAAACGTTTAAGCTTTTAAGTGCAGAAAACTTTAATATTTTTCCGAATCATGATAGTAAAGTCTTACTAACTTACTGTTAAGTCTATAATAATAACATATATGATTAATTTTTTTACACAGCCAATGTATTTTGAAGATCTAGATCGTGAGGTATGATGAGTTTCAATTGAATTTCAATTTTATTTTTAATCCCCTTTTTTTATTAATTATTTACAGGAAATTTGTAATCGAATGGTAAAAACCCTTGAACAAAATCAAAAGGCCGCTTTTCTTCTTAACACTAATTTGTACAATCGTTTAACAAACAGATTAGGTAATTTAAAATTTTTTGTATAAGTTTTCAATAAAATAACATATTCTCGTTATTTGTAAGGAATTAATGAGGATCATACTTTTGGTGTCCGCTTATACGAGTAAATTAATCTATAAGCCAAAGAATTTCTTTAACGTTAAAAATTTGTTTTTAGATGTAATCGGCGCGCTACTTCGAATATAATTGCTTTTTACGGTCATCAGGGTTTCATTAAAACTGATTGGTGCTGGAGTGTTGCAGGTCAAGAGTGCTCAAGTTTAGGATATAAAGATATAAAATCCTTGACATGTGGAAGTCTCTGGAAATAATACAAAAAAAAGCAAAATAGTACGAAATTTCAATTGCACATTAAAAATCCCAATTGAATGTATTATTTCACTTAAACCACAAACCGTTAAAAATAAAAAAAAATATTCACACACACACACTCATTTTTTTGTACTTTGTGTAATTATTTACAAACATGAAAATTGCATTTCCATGTTTAAAATACAAAAAAAAAGTTCATAATATATATAAAAAAAATCCCATTGATATAAATTTTACAGTACACGATCATTGTACAGCAATTTCATTGCACAATACAGCATTTTAGACATAACTCAACATTAATGAAACGATGGATGGGAAAAGTACACAAATTTAAAACTATAAAATATTTATTTTTGCAACAACCAACTACTCTCAAGCTGTTTACATACACAAACAAAATGCATTTTATACTGTACTGAGCATGTGTGTGTGTGTGTCTGTGTGTGTGTGTGTAAGTGCATTCACAATATTTGATAATAGCTTCAATGAAAAGTTTGTATAAAATTGTGTATTATGATACTTGAACTGTGTGTGTTGTAATGCAATGTAATGTGAAAGATGAGGAATGAAAAAACTGTATACAATTTCTCTATTGAGTGGCTTGATACATGAGATTTGAATTGATAAATGATGATGCTTTTCATGTTGTCCGTTACCAGTGTAAAATGAACAAGTGCACTACACCACTAAAATCATGTATCAATGTAAAAGAATAACAAAAAAATGTTGTAACAAAAGCTCACTCGACCAGGAGTTTTTAATTACAAAAGGTATTTTCTTTTCAGGGGACTCAAGTGAATTCATTAGCAATAAAATTGAAATTACACTGTAATGAAAATGATGTAATAAAATGAATGAAATTTAAATCCACTTCAAAATGTTTCTAAGAGCACACTTCAAAATTGTATTATTTTATCATTGAATGGAAGTGGATTGAAGGTTTAAAATCTTAATTAATGAATATAAATCAAATGAAACAATTTTTTTGTTGGTTTACATAGTGAGTGAACAAAAATCACCTTTAAATCACTGTTTTACATGTAAAATGTGATTCATTAGTGATTTTCTTGATGAAAAGTTCTCAGAAGTTTTAATGATAACACTTTCAATTAAATATTTGTACAACAAAGTTTCACAACTGTAATTGGACTTGGTGAGAGTTGAACTGAGCAAATTCTTCATCTCGTCATTTTCATTGTAATATTGCTTCAATAAGTTTTGTGATAATAATCGCGACTTTAACTCTCGAGTTTAAAAGGAAAATTTCTTTATTTTTAAATGGAATTAAATTCAATCCTATTATGAATGTTCAGCCAAATGGAAGTCCCAAAATAAAATTGTTTACAGATAAATAAAAATATGGCGCGCGTAACATTTGGTTAACATCTGAATTTGATGGCAAAGAAAATTCACAAAAATTTGAGCGTAATGAAATATTTTCGAACAAATTAAGGTAAGTTATTTAAAAAAAATCATATTTATTTTTCGGTAAACAAAGAAATTGAGGGTTCCTTCCATTAAAAGGGTGTTTAAATTTATCGCCTCAAGAAAATTCGAAAAAGAAAATAAATAAATGATGCTTTTAAATTTAAGACAATATTCAATAATTTTTCATGATAACAATTTTTTCGGAAAAAATGACAAAATATTAGAAGAAAAATCACATGAATAAGTTCAAGAGTTCACTCTCAACCCAAAACCAGTAGGGCACCAATGAGAATACAGTCCCATTGGTATCACACTGGTTTTGGGTTGAGAGTGTTGAAATTAAAGCCCAGACATCGATAAATAATTTTTTAAATTTAATTTCTTACGAAAAACAAACAAATTAATTGAAAACAGACCTCACTTCAATAAAAAAATGCATCATACTAAAATCACACAAAACACAATGTGGAAAGTTAAAAAAAAAACACTTTTTAAAAGGACCAGAATTTGATCAATTGTATTCAAGAAAAGATAAATGACTTTCATTTAAAATTGTGTTTGTTCAAATGGAAAACCAAGAAAAAAAAAAGAAAATTTAAAAGAAAAAAATTAAAATGACAAATACAAACACAAATAAGGACAATAACAAAATAATATTTCATTGTGATTGGAAATTAATGATACAGCATTGTGCCCTTATTTAATATGAAAAGAATACGATAAAAGATACCATAAAAAAATAATTCATTTCAAAAGTACTTTTTTGCGTTTTTCTTTTTAAATTCAAGACAAAATAGAAAAAGTTTTCGAAATTTTTTTTCATGATAAATTAAATGAATTAATTTTTATTTTTGCATATCAATTTCTTTATCTTTTATTAATACAGTTAATATGTTGTAACCTTTCATATTTCTTCGTGGGTTTGTCGGTAACGCCCATATCTCCGTTGTCATTCAAGATAGACCCCTAGTTTCTTCTGCAAATATTCATCATTTTTGACCCTGATGGTCCCACACTCAAAAAAAATTGGGGTCCCCATACAAAAAAATGGACCTACCGTACAGCCCTATAGACGTATGGAGCTGTACGTAAAAATTTTCTTCTACAAAATTTTCAGCTCGAAAAACTGAACAACTTTAATGTAGGTCATATATATGAATTTTGAACATGAAATGATATCTCTTATCCAATTCTTGTAACATAATTAATAATTTTTGCGTCTATCAGAAATAATCGTAACATGCATGAACCTTAATAGGTACTATCGAATTATTTCTGAGCTGTGTAAAATAATTAAAAATGAGCTTAACAAACCTAAAACTAAAAATTATAAAATAAAAAAAAGTGAAAAAAACACCAAATTTGTATTGGTAACAGAGAGTTTTCAAACTCTAAAAAATAACCAGTTAAACCAAAACGCACTAAAAAGGAGGAAATAAGGTTTAAAAGGAAAATCTAATGAGAAATCAAAGTTTAACTCTTAACTGGCCAATTTTTAGTTTAAAATATTCTTAGCCAGGAATAAAACCCTCTCCCATTTCAAATATATAAAATTTATCAATCTAGAATACTCTAAAAGTCATATAGATGCCAATTTTTCTCTTGAAATTGTGATGATTTATTCTTTTAATTTTCACATTTTCTTGCAACTTTCAATAGATGAAATATTTTAACTCAATCACAATGTGTTCACTTTCACATTCGTGTCGCAAAATTGATTGGACTACTAAGAACATCATCAAATTAATACATTTTAATAATAAATTAATCGCTTTTGATAGTTTTATATAAAAAATCATGATGACAAAAAGAATAAGTTGGCTTTGGAGAGTGATTTCTGACTATTTACTACTATGATTTCAAACAAATTCTTTGGAAATAGGCACTAAACGTTATTGATATTTCATTAATTTTAATTACTTTATTCAATGAACTTTTCAATTTTTAAACAAAAAAGAAAAATTAATATAAATCTTAATGTTATTATTGATACGAATTTTTTTGATTGCAAATTGTAATATTTATACAGTATTTTATAAGGCATATTTGATGTGGCTCATAACTAAAAATTGGCCAGTTAAGAGTTAAACTTTGATTTCTCATTAGATTTTCCTTTTAAACCTTATTTCCTCCTTTTTAGTGCGTTTTGGTTTAACTGGTTATTTTTTAGAGTTTGAAAACTCTCTGTTACCAATACAAATTTGGTGTTTTTTTCACTTTTTTTTTTTACCAATAAAGTTCAATTTTTTTGATTGCTTAAGGCGATAAAATTCAGTTGAAAAGTTTTTTGTTTCTTTTAAAAATTAAATTAAATTAAATGAATTAAAAATCATGATGAAAAAAGTTTTCTTTAACTTAAAATTATTGAATATTTCAATTTATAATTTTTGGTTTTTAATTGATTACATTTTGAATTCAATGAAAAAAAATTGGAGGTTAGTGTTAAATGATTGAGAAATGTGCATTTCGACATAGATGGATTCGATGTGCGAAAATGTTCCATTAAAAAAATGATACATTTAACTGGTAAAGGTTGATTCTTTGACTTATTAATTTTAATGCTGTGAGGTTTGGCAAAATCTGGTAATTGTTTCAAAAGGTTACCTTTTAAATTTTTTTTCAAAGGAAACTTTGAATTTTCGGCTTATTTTGAGATTCAAATGGTTCCACCGTGTTACAATTTCCTATGTATTTAAACGTTCCTACGAATTTTAAATAACCCTCTTTATATCTCTCTTTTGGTTTGGGCCTTACTACTTTTTGATTGTCCACAATTTTTTTTTACAAATCATATTAATTGTTGAAAAATCGTCATATCTCGAGAGCTTTTTCGTTTAAAATCGATACGATAATTTTTTCAATCACATTTCAATGTAATCTGATTCGAAAAAGCTCTTTAGATATGATTATTTTTCATCATTTGGAAGCGTTTCGAAGACAAAATAGTGGAAAACAAAAATTAGATACGCCCAAACGAAATGTGTACCTCAGCCACTCTTATTTTGGGCTTTTTGTACTTATATCTTTAAGATACTCTCAGACACCCAGAAAAGCGTCTTATTCTATTTTTGTGACCACAGCAGAAACACAGTGTCTTTTCGTCTTGACAAATTAAAATCGTATAAATCGTATTTTAAAAATCTTCCCAAAAAAAATTCAGCCTTCATTTAAAAGTTCAATTTACACAAAATAAAAATTTAATAACGTTAATTATGAAACCAACAAAGATTATTTGTCGACTTGTTAGTGCCTATAATTTTTATGACGAAAATTATTACTTTTATTGTTATTAATATGCAAAAAAAAAAGTTTGTAGACATCATCATCATTATTATGTGAATAAAGGTTAAGTCTGAAATGAAACGTAAATTTAAATGAAATTTCCAAGCTCATCATCGTCAGATTTGAATTAAAAATTATTGGAAAACTTCAGACCATCAGAGCATTTTTTACAAATTTCATTCTTATGAAATTAAGATCAAAAAAAATATTTAAAAAGAACGACAACGATGCTCCGTTTTTTTTAAAAAAATTTTAAAAAATAAAAGTTTTCAATGTGTAATAGCTTTTGAATAAGATATTTTTATATGTGTTTGTGTGTGTGAACGTGTGTTAAAAATTTAAAAAATATATTTTTCTTTGGCTTATGAAATTTTTGCCACTTTTATGGTTAAAATACATAATTTTTTATGACTTGGGGAATTCAAATACATTTTAAGAATTTTAAGATTACTTAAATCGATTTTAAAATGAAGAAGTTTCTTCTCGTAACTTCAACATGGAAACATGGAAAATTTCTGTGTATAATTAATCACTTGGGTATGCATTAAATTGGAATTATTTGTGAAATTGATTTATTTTTCTTCAATTTCACAGAGAGAGAGTTAAAAAATATCATTTTGTGTGTGTTTCAAAGACTTTTTTTTATTGATTTTCATATTTGCCTAAAAGAAAAAAAAAGTTACATGCATTAAAATGTGCTCAAGGAACAAAACGCTTTTTAATTTATTAAATTTGATAAAGAAAAACATTGTTGAGGTACTTTTATCTTCCTGTTCTGTGTGTACGCCACTTTTACATATTCATATCTTAAAATAATTGTTTGTTTTGGCACGTAGCTTTCTGTACTTACATCACACCATATACACAAATTTAATTGAAATTTTATTATGAGTTATATCCTTAGAAAAGTAATTTTGAGTAACTGATTATTAAATTTTAAGGAAATTTTTTTTCTCCTATTCAAATGAATTTCCAAGGTCCTTGTGACCTGATTTGAGTTTGAAATGTATTGCAATTTTCATGCCAAAAAATTCAAAATTTCCTTGCAATTTTTTTTACATTTTAGTAACTTATCAAAAGTGGCTTCTTCCTGATTCATTTTTTTTTCTTTAAATTCTATCATTAAAATTGTCGTTTAGTAAAAATGAGGTTAATGTGACAAAATTTGTGCTCCTTTCACAAGGAAAATCAATAAACTCATTTATCGTAACACTGTTTTGATAAAATGTATATTAAAAACATTAAACTTTATCTCTCCTGAGTCTTATATTATATATATATTATTGTTGCTCTAATGCTATTATTAATCTATTAACGAGTTTAAAGTTTCCTGTAAAGCACGACACTCATGTTGTCAAGATGTTAAGGAAATCATTAAAAGGTTAAATGTATGAAATGTAACGTTATTAGAATCAAGACATGTTTTCAAAGAAAATTTAGGTTGATTTTAGCTGACATTACATCGAAATTTTCCTTTAAACAAACGAAAACTAGTTCCGTTAAATGCAATTTAATGCAACATTTATGTAAAAATGTCATCAGTGATCGACTTGTGCTACATTTCAAAATACACAAATTTCCAAAATTATTCAAAATAATAATTGATAATGACAATTTTAATGGATTTACATGAGTGTTGATGGATAATTGTCGTTTCATTAAAATTAACTTAAATTTTCACTTAAAAAGTAATTTCATACAATATTAATGGAAATGTGTGATTAACGTACTTTGGATATAAAATTAGACAGTTATTTGTGATGAGGTTGATTTAATTTGAAAGAGTTGATGAGTTTCATTTCAATTGATTTGAAGATATATGTTTAATTGAAGTCTCTCGAGATTTAAATTGATGATTTTAATTAGTTAGAAAAGAATGTCAACGATTTGAGCTACTAATGGATTTAAATTTCACTGAAAACGTCTTTTAATGGGAAAATATAACACTATTCTACAAATTGGCGAAAATCGAGCCGCAGAACGGCCACTATGATTTTCAAAAACTGTGGACAAAATGTGATCGAAAGCGCCCAGATAGAGATCTACAGCACGTCAGAGACGGTAGTTATCAAGCTTTGGATTTCTAGGAAATTGAAGCTATTTTATTGCACTTGAAGATTTTTTAAAGTTCTTTTTCTTATATTTTTAGGTTTTTATGATTTTATCGTTAATAACAAACAATTATAAGAAGATTTTTTAATTGGACCTTTTTTTTTATTTTCGCACTGAAAAGTGAAAAATAAGGCTTTTCAATCTCATTTTCAAGCAATTCAGTAATGCCTTATTTTTCACTTTTTAGTTCGAAAATGAAAAAAGTTCTATGGACAAAATCTTTTTATAATCGTTTGTTATTTACATTTAAATCATGAAAACCTAAAAAAACAAGAAAAACATTTTTATAAAAATCTCCAAGTGCACTAAAATAGCTTCAATTTCTTAGAAATCCAAAGCTTGATAACTACCGTCTCTGACGTGCTATAGATCTCTATTTGGGAGCATTCGATCATATTTTGCACACAGTTTTTGAAAATCATAGTGGCCGCTCTGCGGCTCGATTTTCGCCAATTTGTAGAATAGTGTAATAGTTAAATAAAAGATGATAGCAATTCTGCTGCATCTAACTATGTTGCATGTAATTATGTAATAATTCGGTGTAACATAATTAGATTCAAGAAGATCCTTAGACTCTATAGCTCAATTCATTAGCCTGATCTCAAAACCAGATGCTCATTACGAGTGGACTAGAGAAAGGTACACCTACCTCAGTCACTACTACGTTGGGCTTTTTGTGGACTCAGTTGATTCATCTATAAGCCACTCAAATATTACAGATTTCCTCGATTTTCTTTCTAGAAGTTGAGGGTCTAAGGCTCAGAATAAGGAAAAACTCTTTCAAAACTTGTATCTTCTGTTAAAAGTAAGCTAAAACAAAAAAAAAATCAAAGAGAAACATTTAAAACTTACTTCGATCAACTGCTTTTTGACCAGTAGGCATGGTGAGATTATATGTGCATTTGAGTCAAAAAAGTTTCTTATCAGTGAGTTTACCACAATCCGATTTCTAACTCCAACCATCTTAATGTTCACTTCTTGATGAAGAGCGGTAGTCGAATGACATCAAGATCTGTTGAGACACATTATGAGAATCTTAAATCCTGATGAAAAAAATCACATTTTCACGCAACTTCTCTTAATCAGAACATCAAAATCTTAATACAAACTCATTTGTTCAATCAAAAATTCAAATCACGAAACAGTTTCAGTTCCATGAAATCATAAATATTTTGTTACATCATTTTCCGTAAATATTACATCTAATCAATGTAATGTCAAATATAATGAAAATAAGTAAACACGCGATTTTTTCAAACGTAATTTCATTTTCAAGCCAAAAAAAAAATTTGTATTAAAATCAGGAGTTAAATCAACATCGATAACATTAAATTTAAATATCGACATTTTGATGTAAGCGCATATAACATATTGAATCATTATTGAATTATAATAAAAAATGAAGATGAAATGCAAAATAAATTTAAAAAAAAAATGTAAAATGAAAAGATGAATTCAATCAAATACGCGTGATGACAATCACAATTTCGTTCCTCTTTCATGGGTGTATCTCTTTCATTTGTATATTGATTGCAGGAGTGCTCAATGAGATGCGTGACCCAATTTTTGAGTTGCGACAATGAAATTGAACTGATTGAGATTCAGTCAAGTCATTCAAAATGATCATTGTCATGTTCTCACATAATGAGATCTATTTAAAAATATTTATCGCAAGTACTTTTTCCGTTGTGCATTTGAAATAAATTATTTATTAAATTTTCTCATTTTAAAATTGAAATTAAATACAAATATTCAGCGGCGGATTTACTAATCTTGGGGCCTGAAGCTTCAATTTATTATGAGGCCTAAAAAATTTTCATTTGAATTTTGTTATTAACAATGCTCGTCAAAATAATATCCATATAAATGGTTTAAGAAGCCCTGAAACACATCAAAGAGATTTTTCAATCCTAAATATGTTCCAATTAAATATTTTATTATCCAATGATTCGTTATTTTTTTATAAAGTTATAAAAATATCAAAGAAATTATTTATAGTCTCTTTATGTCGTAAAAAATATGTATGGACAGTTCCACAACGTAAAAAATATTGAGAAAAAATTCAAACTGATTTTTATATGCTTGCGAACAAAGCACATTGAATAATAAGAATATTCAATAAATGCATTTTTATCCTCTATACATTCTTGAAAAATACAACTTTTCAAGAATTCGCAGAAAAATTTATATTTTGTATAAAAAAAAAATAATTTAAGCCATTTTGTATTCAGTAATTACGAACAATTTGTCAAATTTATAACATTTAAATAATTAAAAATTTTAGTATCTCAATACATAGAAAACCTATTTCTAGTTTGGTTACAAATAATTTTTTAGTTAGTTTATTCAAGTTTTTTTTAAATTTCTTTTAATCAGCGTAACGGTGGAATTGTCCATATCAAGGAAAATTTTAATCTGCTTTAATTCCTTAGTAAGAGGACAAAATGAGCTAACCGAAAATATTTAGTAATATATTATGCCTTCTTAGGCTACAGATTAAAAAAAAAGGAATTTTATTCTGATTAAACTTATGAAAAACATTTTTAAACACAAAATTCGTTTTAATTTAAAAAAAAAATAAGAAATAAGTTAGATTTTTGCTTTAGAATGAAAACACCGAAATATCCTATGGGCACAAACACATATTTAGCTAAAATTGGCCTTTCTGCTGCTATTTCAACATTTTTTTTTTTGTTTGAAGAATAATTGAAAATTTTGGGGCCTATATGCATCGTGGGGCCTAAGCTGCAGCTTCCTAAGCTTACTGGTAAATCCGCCACTGCAAATTTTATATCGCTCACCAAATATTTCATTATCCGAATTTGTGTTATTAATACGATTATTTTTATTCTAAATCCGAGTTTATCTAATCAATTATGTAAATATTATTCGACCACAAATTGAAACGCAATTTATTGAATATTAAAAGGTAGGATTGCAAAAAAAAAAATAAATGAAATTATATAAAATTGAAATAATGAAAGCACTATTTACATTTAGATATTCACAATGAATCCTTTATCTGTATCAAATATTATTTTAAATTATTATCATTTTCACTATGATTATCTTCAATTTATGATGCATCACTATAAATATAATAAGAGGCGTATGATGTATGAAAATAACGGAAATTCCTTTGTTATGTCATGTTATATAACAATAATAATCGTAATTCAAACAATTTGATTCCATATCTAGCATATTTTATTTTATAATTTTAGATAGGAATCCACTGAAAATGCATATCATAGTTTTGTATTAATCTAATTATGTTTGTTTAAATAATAACATTAATCATGAGTGAAAAAGTTAATGCGAATCACAATAATTTTAATATTGATAATTATTTTTATTTGAAAATATAAATAAAGTTAGTTTAATCAGACGGGATATTTAAATAATTTAAAATGATCCAATTTCCATTTTAGAATTTAAACGTAGTTTGAGAGTTTCCGAATTATTTCGTCAAGTTTTTAGAGACTTTCATTGAATTTGTGATTAGTTAGGTTAGGTTCTACAAGGGCACCACCGCGGTCTCAAAGAGTCCTATTGTGGTCTATTTGTGATGAGTTTCGATGCAACATAATTAGATGCAACATAATTAGCTTACAATATGTTGCAAGCTAGTTATGTTGCATGTAATTATGTTGTACCTTCAGAAGTTTTCCATCCACGCTCTTGTATACAATCCACAAGGTATCCATACTAGAGGTCGACCAAGGAAGACCTGCTAAAGCTCCACACTCTCTGAAGCCAACTGTGTCAGAGAGACAAATGAGACACAATTTGACATGAGGGCGTAAAGTATACGGTAAAAACAAAAGTTGCCGTAAAGTTGCCGTAAAACTTGCCGTATACAGCAAGTTGTTGCCGTATACGGCAACTCTACGGCAAGTTTTTGAACTTTGTACTACAGAATCTTCATTTTTTGAAATGTGAAAATTTGAGTTTTAGAGCGAAAATCTTCTACGACAAATATTTATCAAAATATCACATTTCAAAAAATGAAGATTCTGTAGTACAAAGTTCAAAAACTTGCCGTAGACTTGTCGTAGAGTTGCCGTAGAAAAAATAGTAAGCCGTATACGGCAAGTTTTACGGCAACTTTTGTTTTTACCGTGTAAGTAAGAAAATCTTGTTGTTAAAATCTTGTGGAAATTTCTAGTAAACTCTGCATAAAAAAAAAAAATATAAAAAAAAAACAGATGAAAAATGTAATTTTTCCTTTAAAGTTATTAACTTCTAAAATAAACTTTTATAAAAAGTTAGAAAGCTGACTAAAAAGTAAAAAACAAGAAAGTTTTGAGAAAAATTAAATGTTTTTAAAAATATTTTTTAAAAGTTGAATTTTCAGGTCGAAGCGGGTCGAAGAGACAAATATTTCAATAACAAGAACTTTAAATCAAGTGTTAAAGCTAGAAATATTCCTAAGAAGGTTTTAGACCACGATGTCTCTTTAAAACTGAAAATTCAACTTTTAAATAATATTTTTAAAAACATTTAATTTTTCTCAAAACTTTCTTGTTTTTTACTTTTTAGTCAGCTTTCTAACTTTTTATAAAAGTTTATTTTAGAAGTTAATAACTTCATAAGGAAAAATTACATTTTTCATCTGTTTTTTTTTTATATTTTTTTTTATTTTTGACTTTTTAGTTTTATATTTGCTTAAATAAAATAAAAATGATCTTAGTTTTAAAAGCATAAGATCGAAAATCAAAAACGTCGATGTGTCCACATTCTCATTCAGTGGATTTTGGTGATATAATTTTTTTTTTGATTTTCCGGAAAATTTGTAGAAAATTTTTGAATTTTGGTGAAAAACCGCTATTTTTGACCAAAAGTTGTTCAGAAACTTTTTTTTTTTGTATGAAAATCAAAAATTCTAATGATGGGGCTACCTCGGCCGGAAAAAATAAGGTATAGTTTCAGAAGAAACTATGGGTCTACGAAGGCCCAGAAAGGCTGTGGCGACGTTTTTGCTCACACACGTCGATGTAACTAAATATAAAAGTATTATAAAAATGATTATAGTTTTCAATTTAAACTTTTTATAATAACAAAAAAAAAATCTTCAATATCAAAGTTATGAAGTAGTTTTTTTTTATATCAATCTCATATTCCATTGAATTGTTAGGGAACAACTTCATTTTCATATTTTCTCGTAATTGAAGTTTTACATAAAAAATCTTATTTTAATCAAATACCATAACATTTTCAACACAATACACATGTTGATACATTCAAGATGCAATCAAATCATATTTTTACAATAATAAAAATGAATGAGTTGAATAAAAAATTATTATTTACATTCATATTTTTTTTTCAATTTCCACATAAATTTTCTTAGTCGTATTATTTGAAATGAAAAAGTTTGCATTTTTTATGTATATTGAAGTTAAAATAAGCGGTATAACGTTACAATACAAATATTCACATGTTTGATTATCAATTTCCACACATTTAGGGATTGAATTTAAATTTAAAATTAAAATTAACGTAAGTGTCAGGTCCTTAGCAGTGATTTGTGGTGCTCAGTGAACAATTAACTTTTGCAACCGAAAAATTATCTCTTTCATTTTAAATGTACATTTAATTTTTTGGAATTTAGCCAATAAATGTGACTACTACTAAAAACAATTTATTTTATTTTTTTCAAGCTAAGTTGAAATGAAAAATAAAATAAAATTGAAAACAAGAGTCAACACTCAACATTGAAACATTGAACATTGTCATGAAAACAATAATAATAATAACAATAATAATGATGTTCAAAAGTTTAATCCAATGAATATTTTTGTTTAAATTCAAAAGTTGAACCAAAAAAATGCTCTACAAATTTTCAGAGAGACATTTTTTAATGCCATTCCTATGCATGCAATAACGAAATTGTTGTTAATTAGTTGACTGTACACGTAAAATTTGAAGTTTATTGCATTTTTGTGGTGGATTTGTATGTGTGTGAGTATTTTCACTGCAATGCAATAAAAAAGGGAAAATAAACATAAATTTAAAATGTTTTTAGTATTAAAAGAGTTCGAGCCAGACTAAGTTAATTCTACAGAGACACCCTCATATAGTGAAGAGTTAAAAAAAAATGAAAATTAAAATAAATTTTAAAAGCATATAAACTACTTGAATATTTAATGAATGTGTCTAGGATTCGAAAAAAAATAATTAGCTCTCATTCAGTGTGTGTGTGTGTGTGTGTGTGTGTGTGTGTGTGTGTGTGTGTGTTTGTATTTCATGATACATTTTAAAAACAATTAAATTCGACTTCATCATGAAATTAAATGGGCGTCTAATCGTTCATTGTCACTGTATTTAATTAGTCATCGTATTCCATTGTAGTTAAATTTAACACATGAAATGATATGCCATGCTCCATTCCAAGCTGAAATTGAAGAAAAAAAAGGTTTCATAGCTCATTTATGACTTTAATGATAACGGAAAATTTACACAATAAGGATTTAATTGCTGCAATTATTCATTCACATAGGCATAAATTACACATAAATTATCCTTTTCACTTAAAAAAAATTCTGGTTTCGAGAGACAACACAAGTGTCAGCATACATCGTCATATTCATTTTAATTGTCTTCACATTCAGGGAAGAGCCATAACAATGCAATGCCTCAACGACATACATCTCATACAATTCATCGATATCTCTAAATCTAAAGGTAATCGAACCAAATAATTTAAAAATATCGTATTATACACATGAAATATTGGTATTGTCGTTGTTCTTGTATTGTAGTAAGAGATAATGATGTGATGAATCGCACTTTCAATATTTTGTCGATTTGGCTTCATCATTCTCTCATCTTTATCATTTCATTATATTGAACAGACAACAAAATAGAAGTTCATGTCATGTCATTTTAATAATCCATATGTGTCACCTTACATTTTGTTCTAAATTATACATACATTTAACGTATGACATACCATCGAACTATTATAAATTAGAGAATATTAACGTATGGTTTTTTGGGTATATATGGCATTTATTATCGTTTAATGTGGATGATTTAGAGTTTGTAGATGATCACACAGAGTAAGTAAATGAATAATGTGGTCTTATGTGATGAGAAGAAATTAATGAATGACATGGTAAATGGGATTTTGTTATCGACTCACTGTTCAAGGTATGTGATCAGGAAGAATAATTGCTGAAAAAATTGAAAAATTAGATGGAAGTTGCATTGAAGATTCAACATCATCATGATTGTGCAGGTAAATTGTTGGTTTTGACTTATTATAATTTTCCTACAACGCCTTGCAAGCCTTAGTCGTGAATTGAAGTTTATTTTGTACTTTTACTTTTCAGCTTCTTTCATGGAACTGCTTCGAAGCAATCGATCCATCTCTTTATGAGTCGACTCACAAGGCGATGACCGCTTAAGTCGTTTCTTAAATATGATGCTGGGCTATCTATCTTAGTTTGGTTAGCTCCAGTATATCATGTCAGTTTTTTTTGGGGATCCCCACAGATGAGACCCAGCTTTCATACTTACAAATTTCTTAATTGTGCATACCGATTCATCATCATATCTGATGATAGAGGAACAAATCTTCAAATCACGACTAGATATAAACTCAAAACTACTGCTGCACTACTGCAAATTACAAAATACTCAAAATCAATTTTTAAGGATGATCCTCAACGCTCCTTGTGACACACCAATAGAAGCTAGTAGATAGTTAAATCAGAAGCTGGTATCGAAACAATACAAGATTTCATTTCAAAACTTACAAATAATATCAATTCCTGACACTTGGAGTAAATTTTAGTTAAGTAGTTGAATTATTAATATAAGTAGTTAAATTTTAGTATACATAGTCAAAGTCAAAAGTAGTCACTCAAAATAAATTAAATTCTAACATTTAAACGAGAGGTAATAATGAAACATTGTATATAGAGATTCTAAAAATATAAGAGCAATTATAAGAAAACAATACTGATAAATAGATGAATTGAATTGAAAAAAGGAACAAATCTAGTGGATCAATAAAAATGAAAAAGAAGTCCACTGAACTTGATTCAATTCAGGAAAGTGTCCACAGCTTCTCAAAAAACTGATAATGGAAGACCCCTTTACATGTTTTCACATGGAATCATGACTGGAAAAGTACTCACTGGTCGTGATGCCACGTAGTCTTGCATTCTTGCAGAGCAGCATTTAAGATTTGGATGTCTAGAATCAAAATGGCTTAGGCGATAGTCTAGATCACAATGTCCAGTGAATGTACCAACATCAATTCTGAGCTATTCAATCTGATCAGTTGTAGAATACTCGTATCTTACACCACCATTCACAGAAAAGCCTCTCTGGTCTTCGTTTAAAAATTTATACCGATCAGAGGAAGCACCAGGTGGCCATTCTCATTACTGTGACCTCAGGATAGCTACCATGCTGAAATTGTATGGATGACATCCAATCTTTTACATACAATGTAAATTTGAGTAACATTTCTCATATTTTCTGTGTTCAGGCTTTAAAATGACAATAAATTGACAATAAATCTGATTAAAAGTTTGAGCTTCCACTATTTTCATTTTATGTTTAAAATAAAATAACTTCTTTCAATTGTTTACTTTACTTTTGTAATCACTCAACATTACATTTGTAAAATGACAATATGTTTAAAATAAGAAGATGCATCACCATACAAATTTTTTAAAATCTTTTTCACATTTTCTTCTTTTGTCATACGGTATGTTTATACAAAAATTCAATCAAATTATGCGCTCATAACAATATGACACACAACTTTGTTTATCTACTCTCTCACTCAATGTAAATTTCTATACTACAAAATAAGTAAGATGACGAAAAAAGACACACACACACATTTTGGAGATACACGAAAAGTTTTATACTTCATGAATATAAATCAGATTTAGTTTTTCTTTTTCTCTTGTTTTCGCATACACACATTTTTGTATTAGATTTCAGCAAGATGCTCATAGCGCTTCTTCTTCTTTTTATTTCAATTCTTTTTATTTTATTTCAATTTTTTCCTCTTCATCTTATTATTATTTGTTCAAAATAATGCATTTATTGTATTTAGCATACACGGAATACAATGAAAGCAGGAAAAAAAATGAGAAACAAGGCACAATTTTGCAACAAAAATGATGTTGTCGTGACTTGAATTCAATTTTATATAATATTCCAATTCAATTGTATGTATTTTGTTATACAATGTTGATGATAAGTGTTATGGGATTTAAATCATTGAATTTTCTTCTATCATCAGCAATGTTTTTTTCCTATTATTATTGTATTTAGGTAAGAAGACTTTTCCCTGACTATGCAAATACCTTGATTTGATATGCACTGTGGAAGAAAGAAGATGAATAAATTGTCAATCTTGGTAATTTCATATAATTGAAGAGTTGTCTTTTACCTCCCAATCGGAGGATATAAGAATAGGAATTGGTCCCAAATTGAATTTAGTTCTGTTGTATGAATTTAAATCAGGTGCTTTTGATATTTCTTTTCTTCAGATTTATTGAATACTCATAAAAGTAATGAGATAGATACAAAAATTAGGTCATCAAAGTTTTTTTTTCAAAATTTCTCATCTAAATTACTATGCAAATTGTTTAATAATTCAATTTGAAAGCGCTTCTGATGATGAATAAATTGATGCAACTTTTGATGAATTTTTTTTTCTCCTTTCCACGAATTATTCAAATATTTTGTCGTCTCAAGGAATTATTATCATTATGATGAAACTCACTAAATTGATATTTGAAATGCAAATTTAATTTTGGACAGAATTGAGTTGAATTGGGACTGAATTAGCTTTGTTGGGTTTACTCAAATCATTCTTGCACGGTAAAAACAAAAGTTGCCGTAAAACTTGCCGTATACAGCAAGTTGTTGCCGTATACGGCAACTGTACGGCAACTCTACGACAAGTCTACGGCAAGTTTTTGAACTTTGTACTACAGAATTTTCATTTTTTGAAATGTGATATTTTGATAAATATTTGTCGTAGAAAAAATTCTAAATATGTTTTGGAAACAACAGAAAAACATCTTTTAGAATCTTATACAACATTTTAATTTTTGTAATAAAATTTTAGTTTTAGAGCAAAAAATTGTAAATTTTTTATACAAACCATTGGAAATTGATGCAAACAAAACAATATGGTTGAACATTTGAGTAATACAAGGCACATGTATGAATCAGCAAAAGTATGAGTTCTACCATATTGTTCGATTTGCATCAATTTCCAATGGTTTGTATAAAAAATTTACAATTTTTTGCTCTAAAACTCAAATGTTTTTACAAAAACTAAAATGTTGTATAAGATTCTAAAAGATGTTTTTCTGTTGTTTACAAAACATATTTAGAATTTTTTCTATGACAAATATTACTCATTTTTTCATATCGGCTTGCATCAATTTCTTGTAATTTGTATGAAAAATTTACAATTTTCGCTCTAAAACTCAAATGTTTTTACAAAAATTAAAATGTTGTATAAGATTCTAAAAGATGTTTTTCTGTTGTTTCCAAAACATATTTAGAATTTTTTCTACGACAAATATTTATCAAAATATCACATTTCAAAAAATGAAAATTCTGTAGTACAAAGTTCAAAAACTTGCCGCAGACTTGCCGTAGAGTTGCCGTACAGTTGCCGTATACGGCAACAACTTGCTGTATACGGCAAGTTTTACGGCAACTTTACGGCAACTTTTGTTTTTACTGTGTGGGATGAATTTGAATGAATTTAATGAAATTTTAAAACATTTTATGAAAAAAAAGAAGTTATAAAACTTTTTCTTTGTTCCTTTTTATATATGCTTGGCAATATGGGCACCCGTTAAATTTCTTATTTGTTGTAAAATTTTACCTTTTCTTGTCTTTATTTGAGGTGATTTTTCTTTCAGATTCGTGAGATACCTGAATTTTTCCAAATCAATGAGAAATGCCCAGGCCGTAGTGAGGTCGCGCCAAATTCACCCTCCAAATGCCAAAACCGACAAATGCCAAATTCGCTAAACGCCAAATTGACCAAATATGCCAAAAATGCCAAACGTCAAATGTGTCAAACGCGGTAAATTTTACAACCGCCATTTTTGCCAACGCCAAATGTGCCAAACGCCAAACTTCTAACAGCCAAATTTCAGAATTCAGTTCATTTTCAATTCATTTCAAACTTCATTGCAAATTTCACAATCCCATGTTTTCCGAAATCTCAGTCCCATTAAAATTTACTTCTAACATTTTTAAGTGTCCCATTGACTTTTCACTCACACACACACACACACACACTCCTTGTCTCATGAATGTTAAATGATAAAGTTTTGCAACCTCATTTTCTTTCTCTTCAATGACTATATTCTTGTAAAACTACAAAATATTACAAGATTACCATTTTCTTAAATGCATTATAACTTATGATGATTTAGGAAAGAAATTTATGGAATGAGCCAAGACATAACCTCAAAACATGGAAATTTATATGATTTCCTAACTTATTACATTACTACTCTACTCTCTCTTGTTTCATCATTACTTCTAATAAAATTTCTTATAAAATTCGTGTGATGTGAGAAACATGACAAAAGAGCTTTTAATATTGTGAATGTACTTTTGAATTGTTTAGCATCTCACTTATGAATATGAAGATATTTTATCATCATTTATAAGATGATGTAAGGATACTCACTTTTACTGGCATATACTTGAAGAAAAGATGTTTTATGATGTGATGTGTGTTGTTCACACATGTGTGACACACAAATGACAACAAGATTTTCTCCTTGTACACTGTCTGGATACTTTTTGGTTTGTCATTGTTGGCACAATCATATAAATACGTAATTGGGAAGAAATGTAATGGATGTTTTTGAGGTAAACCAATAAATATTATAAGAAAAAAAATGAAAGAGGTGATGTGAACGACCTTCAAAAGTGTATTTCAAACTCATGTTAATAGAAGCTAAAAGTCATCTGAAAAAAAAACCCCAATCCCATAGGATAGATAAATTCAGGGGGTGAGCAATTTTTCCTACTGAAGCCTCAATTGGAGATTAATGTAGTATTTAGTCCCTTATGAAGATTAATAGAGAGATTTCATGAAATGCTCGTATGTTTTTCAAAATCAACTGAAAAGTGCTTGAAAGTGAGACACGTAAACGGATAGTGTTCAAATTTCCAATAAGCCGTAACCTTATTTAAATTTCATTTTCCCTCTTTTCAGATGCTTTACTGCTGCTTGTTACACTATTTTTTTGGACAAATGATGTAGAAGATGCTAGAAAATCGATTTATCTGGAGAGCTTTTTCGATTTACATCGATACAAAGAAAAAAAGAACGTAGATGGCTAGGGCAATGTAGTTAAAGCGTCACCTTAAAAATTTCTTACGAATTTTTCGCAATTCTTAGAAAATTAAAACATAGGCCGTTTACGACCGTAAGCGTTATTAGGTAAGCGCAAAGTAAAGATCATTGAATCACCCTAGATCGCCATTAATTCGGTCCATTTTGTATTAGATGTTTTTGTCACCAGAGGGCCTTAGCTTTCATCTTGTCTTCTCAAAACATAGCCTTTTTCATCTCACCTTTAATTTAAATTAATTTACATTTAAAAGAAATATTTTTAATTGAAACTTTCATAATCCATCGAAGAATCAGACAGACAGACCCCGATTTCAATGTGAAATAATATTCAGTTTTATTTTCTTTTACAGCTCCAAATCACGCAACCATCTTATGCAAGACAAATGATCATCGCATTATTTGAGAATGCATCACACAAATTAACAAATATTTGTTATCTTATTTAAAATAAAATTTAATTCCGTAAATTGTGTCTTTATCTCGGTATTCTCCAATGCAAGTTACGTATAAATGGCAACTGTAAATATCAAAGTAAAAAGGTGCACAAATATTGACTCGTCTGTAACCTTTTTAAGTGACTTGTACTGAATTGCATCTCTTTTAACTCTCTTGTTAGCTCTTTATTAGCACAAAGCAAAGTAATGAAATTACATTTAGAGCATCAACTGGTTATCCAACTGACAATTAAATTAAGTTATAAACCATTATGATGATGATGGGAAAAGTAAATAATTGCTTTAATTGTTTTATTATTACAAGGATTTTTGTATTTAAAGGTTAAGTGTGTGATTTTTTTGTAAATGAATCTTTTCATGGGAATTTTTTTTCATTATAATTTTCTTTTTTCAGTTTAACTGCATCTGAGTATATAAAAGAAAAACTTTTATTAGTTTTCAAAGAAATTTTTCTTGTCCACACTCATTCACTGTATTGAAAGCATCTGTGGCATCTAATATCAACAACATTCATGATTCAATTGTTAGAAACAATTGAGTGGAAAATTGATTTGCCTCTGGCATCAGAAATATCTCATCATCTTCTTCATTTTCATCGTCATAAAACATAAAAATAAAAAAAAACTTCTTGATAACACTAAGATTTGAACAAGTTCACTTTAAATAATAAAAATGAGATGCGAATGAAGGAACTTAAATAAATGAGGGAAAGTGGGACCATGAATTTTCGATATGAGCGTATTTTGCTAAGTTTTTTAGAGAAGGTTCTACTATTCTAAAAGAGGTTTAGAATAGTGACAGCTGACTAAGTCAGGCCAAAAAAATGGTTGTGAGCTATTGTGTCTTAAATGTAAGTTAATAAATGGTAAAAAACGCTTTTTTAAGCATTCATTCAAGTAAATGGATCCATTAATGTTGCGCGTAGTTATGAAAGGTTTTGACTTTTTTCTGCAGGAACAGATCGCATGCCATATTAAGTATTTTTTTGCGAATTTCGTTATGAATTTTGCTTTGTATTTTTCCTGTACGAATCCTTTTGACGTGGCAGTGTAATAAGATTTTCCGGGAAGCTATAAATCGATTTTAATATAGGTTTCGTCGTCCATTATCAAACAGTTTTTCAATTTTGTCAAATATTAGTCATATAATTTTCTGGCCCAACTTTGGAAGGCTAATTGACTACTTCGCTTCTCCCGGGAACTTTTTGTACAATGAAACTTCGTATTCCCATATATTTTTTTATATTTATGTATCCTAGACTTAGGTGAATTCAGTTTTGCAGCAGCATCTCTTGTTGATAAATAAGGATTGCGCTGAAACAGTCGTTTAACGTCTTTAGCTAAGTTCTTATTTGCTGGACCTCTTTTTCTCCCACTTCCCACCTTTCTTTCAATTGATTTTGCTTGAGAAAAGTTTTTAATAAAATTATCGACCGTTGATCTGTGAATTTTAAGAAGAATTTTAGTAGTTTTGAATATATTTAAACACAAACGTTCCCAAAAGAACATTTCTCATTTCAATTTAACTCAAAATAAAGTATCTGAAGAAAAGATAAAACATTTTGTTATTATTTTCTTGCAATATTCATCTATTTATGAATTGTGAGTGTTTGTATGATGAATGTAACAGATGCGCTCTTCAGTTGTTAAATAAATATACTTTACTTATTCATTGTAATCATGCCTGGAAAACGAGAATAAGGAAAAAGTTTTTTTTATATGCAGACAAATTTTTGCTTTGTTTCATTCAAATTTTTTTCCATCGCTTGCATTTCAGTTAATTAAAAAATTATTAAATATTCCATTAAATTCCTTGCCCAGGGCGAATCAAATTATTTATTTTTTAAACATTTTGTCTGGGTTTTTTTTCTTCCTTTTGATGGTTCGTTCAATTTAATTTCATAGGATATCAAAACCACTTTTAAAACTATTATATGAAATATGGCTTCATTTTATTATAGTTCCTTCCTTATTTTGCTGAAATTTAATTAATAATTCTCTGTTAATTACTGATGCAAATCATGTTCAAACATAAGAATCCTAATAAAATCCCAATAGTAGATAATAATCATCCAAACTTTAAAAGCTCGTAATCATAACATTGAAATAAAATTATTATTATTATTAGCAATAAAAGTTGTGAGATGAAAATTCGTAATAAAATTCAAATTTTAACATTAAATATGACGTGCACGTTACATTTCTCTAATAAAATGAGTATGAGATAATCATAAAATGATATTTAATCGTATTAGTTTTTCAATCTTGCAAACTCGAATTTAATGAAATGAAAATGATAAGATATTATTTTCTTGTTTTTTATTGGTTTGATGAAAACTTGGAGCATATAAAAAATATGAATTTTGAATAAAAGTTTTTATTAGTTTTGCTTCTATTGAATTATATCGATGTATTTTGTTATTATTTGAGATGAAAATAAATGATAAGAAGGAAAAATAGGAAAATTATGAATGTAAATTTAATTTGAAATATTGTTTTTAATAAAATTTATCATTAGTTTAAATCTATCCCGGAAACTATGAAATGTGATAGTTAATTAAAATTTAATTTTTGTTTTATCGCATTTCATTTAAATGATTTCAAGTTAAATTAAAAAAAAAAATTGATTATCAGGAGTACTTTTGGAGTCCGACTGCAAATGACAGTTTTCATGTAAAGTTGTAATAAAAAAAAATGACCAGCACATTTCAATAGACATTTTCACCACAAAAATTCCGAGATTTTATAAAATTTTGCGATTATCCGAGATTTTTAAAAACTTTGTAGGCCCATTGAGGAAAATTTTTGAGGATTTTGCACGAATTTCGAAGAGTCGGCTATTTTGTTGACACAGACGGACAGCGAAAGCGCCCACAAAACTCGCATTATGTTCAAAACGAAGAGAAATGCGCTAAAAATGTTACACAATAAATGTGGATTTTTGATGAAAAACAAATCGAAATTTTTTTCATATTGAAATGAATTTGGTATCTTGAAATGCGCTTATGTATATCATTCACGATAACGTTCTACATTTAAAAAAAAATTATTTTTTACATTCAAAATTTATAATTTTATATGATATAAAAACCAAAATGCAAAAAATTATTTGTTCATTATTTATTTTTCTGAACTAGTGAACCAAAATCAATTATAATCTGAATTTACTTGAATCAAAAGGCGACAAATTTTAACGAGCATATCATTTTAATTATATATAAAAGGAATTTATTAATTATCATTGTCTTTGTTTAAAAAAAAAATATATAAATTGAATTAATTTATTAAGAATTAAGAAAAACATAGTTTGTAATGAATTTTATAAGCGCATTCACGTCAATTTTCGTTGAGCTCATTTAAAATTACCTTAAAGTTTTTAGGAGTCTGTGAGTCCAAACTTCAGTGAATACTGTTAAACATTTCTCCAGTGATCCATCAATTTATCGTCTCAAACATGCTCAATTTAATAGAAATCCAAAATGGCAAAAAATGTCAATTATTTGAAATGCAATCACAAAGAATGGAATTTAATTAATGTCAGCTTTGTCATACCCTTTGTATTCTCGTTTCAAATACTTTGAGTTCAACTTTCATTGAAGAATGAATGTTATTTTTTGTCTCTTTTTTTAATTTAACTCAATTTTTGTTTTTCTTTTAATTGAAAAACAAAGTCGAGAAAAATACGTTTCATTTAAACTTACCTTTAACATTTTACTTTAAAATTATCTTCTAATAAATTAAAGATTTTAATTTAATTTTTCCTTTGGACGTTTATTATTACCTTTTATTTATTAATTTATGTGTGTTTTTTTTTGGATTATGGTTAGTCTGTTTATAATTTTTATAATGTATGCAATTTTATTTTCCCTTTCAAATATAATTGTAATTATAATATTTTATATACGCATAATAATAATAATAATTTATAATATTTATTTAATTATATTAATTATTTTTTTGTTAATAATTTAAGTTTTGTATTAATAGATCATAATTTTATTATAAGTATAAATATTTTTTGGATCATTCATATATCATATGTATAAGTTTATAGTTACAAGTTTATTATAATAATTATAAATATTACTTACAAATCTATTTTTTTTTCTCTAATGATTATAATGATAATTTTTTTTTCTTTATACAGCTTTAGATAAAATATTTGATAAAAAGTTTCAATCAAAAATTTTTTTATAGTATTTTAGTTTTTTTTTTAATAGCAAATTTCAAGGAATAATAAAAATTAGTTCTACACTTAAAAATGGAGACATTTAACTTGATTTTATTTTCCTTTTTAAAAAAACAATATGAAAGTGTATCAGTCTATTTTTAAATGTGGCTTTCCATTCTAAAATGATTGTGAATCACAAGTGTCAATCTGAGTACGCAGGTTATGGTCAATCAAAAAATATGAAACTTTTGTTCTACGAAATTTTTGTATCTGCCCTAAAATCCGAAAAACAAGGGTTTTATTTTTTTTATTCTTCAATTTAAAACTGCAAAAATGGCATAGTTTTGTAAGAAATAAGTATAATGTTTGCTCTTGAAAGTTGTAGATAATTATTATTATTATTTTGTTCACTGGAATTCTTTCGTGTTGTTAATGTGATGAATGTATTGGTAAACTATTGAACAATATTGGTCCGAGATAATGGACACGTTTTCTTGACGTTACTGATGATGTCTTGTCTGGTATCAGTTTGAGGCTGACCCTTAATTTTTCGATCGAACTTGAACTGCTTGTGATGAATCACTTCGTTGTTCAAAACTTGACGAACGTATTTTAAAACGTGTTGTGCATGGAGAGCTTTGATTGGCAGTATTGTCTTTGCATGAATGCTGTATAATTCGCGAGTGCTACTTAGTACTGTTAATTGGTGTACAAACTTTAGTACACGGTTTTGTAGCACTTGTAAAGGTTTTAAGTACACGTTAGAAGCCGCACCCCACGAACACATAGTTTTGAAAAAATAAACAAAAATTCATGTTATGAGTTTATGTTTTTTTACGAAAAATCATTTTTTTTTGCATGAAAACATGTGAAATGGCAAATAAAATCTTTTTTCTCTAAACTATTATCTACAACTTTCAAGAACAAACATTATACGTATTTCATACAAAACCATGTCATTTTTGCAGTTTATGTTTTAGAATAAAAAAAAAATTAAACCCTTGTTTTTCAGTTTTTAGGGCAGATACAAAAATTTTCATAGAACAAAAGTTTCATATTTTGTGATGGACTTTAGGCATGTGTAGTCAGATTGACACTTGTGATTCGCAGTCACTTTAGAATGGAAAGCCACAAATATAAAAATTTTATAGAATTATTATTAAAATATTTTTTTTTTGATTTAAGCTTTAAATTATCAGATTAAAATTCAAATGTAATTTAATTCATTATTTTTTCCTTGTTTAATAATATTAATAAAAGTCATTAATTTATAATTATAATAATAATGTAGTTTGATTAAAATAATTTTTAATTCATACCAAAATTGGATAAAATTTCGTTTTGTGTGTCATTTAATTAGTTTAAAAACAATAATTAAATAAATAAATTAGGTTAAAATTGTATCCATCATCATTCAACTACATTATAATTATAATTTTTAAAATATTGATGTTTTTGTCTTTGAAGTTTAAATTTTTATGATTTATTTATATAAAATATTTTTATTTGTGTGTGTTTTTTTTTTTTATTGAAGCTTAGAGTTCGTTCTTTTTTAATGATAATTTAAATAAACATTTTTTTAATGTTTTAAATTAATATCTATTTACATATGGTTATTTAAATCAAAATGTTCCTTAGTCTTTGGTTTTTATGAGAAATCGTATAATAAAATAAAATATTCAATTTTTTTTGTTTATCTGTACAATTGGATTTTGTTTCTTGTAATTTCATAAAATGTTTAATTTATACCAAAATCTACTAATATTTTTATAAGATATTAACGCGCCATTATATTTACATACAAATTTCGATAGAATCATCCTATTTTTAATATTTTAAAATGTATTTTCATTTAAAAAAATTTCAAAAAAGAATAATTTTAAATGGGGTTGATAGAAAAACATCGCCATCATCATCACTATACAATAAAAATTGATACGAAATATTTATTTTATAAAAGATTGAGCTTATTCATTGTTAAATTACATTGATTTCATTTTAAATTTTACTATACGATTTTTTTTTTTTAATTACTAAATACAATTTCAAAAAATTCGGAGTTCATTATCGGCAGATATAAAGTTTTTAGTTTAATTTTAATAAAAATGTTCTTCTTAATTTAACTTACATATTTTTATTTCTATTATGTATTGCTTTGAAATGATTACGATTCAGGCTGAAAGGAAAATGTTTTAATTAAATAATGTTTTGTATGAAATATTGAAGTTGAACTCACCTTGAACATGAAATGTTCACCTTGTTGTTCTTGTGGAGAAGTTCCACTCTGATAGCCGGGACTAGGAGATTCAGCATTTTCAGGAACTGGTGTTATGTTTGCGTAATTAGCTCGTAAAGTGCCAGTATTATTTGTTTGTTTGGTGTTACAAAGTTCTGGTTGTGGTTGTGTGAGGCTAAGGAGAGATCTGTCAATGTTTTGGTATTCTTTACCTGAACGTGGTCTCAGAGTACTTGTTGCTGGCCGTATTTGTCTATTAAATTGTAATGAATTTCAATTAAATTTTAATTCAAAAAAAGATTAAATTGATTTTTTACCTCAAAACATCTGGATTATCTGATGAACTATGACTGGAAAGGGATAACGTTTCAATATAATCTGACATGTCTGACGTTCCACTGCTCGTGCTTCTCGAATCAATGTATGGTGGATTGGTTGTGGTTGATGGTGGTTTTTGTGGACATATTGGGACTTCAGCTTCTGCTGATGTACTCTTCTCTGGTACCTTGACACGTTGAAATTGGAACGATAAATCTCTCAATGGATCAAATGACTTTGATCGTCTTGGCAATGATGCATGAACACAACTTTGACTTTTTGTTGTAACAATTACGTGTTTAGTATGTCGTCGACTTGACATTGCAGTTGTGAGGGGTAATTCGAATTCATTAAAGTCTGTTCCACGTTGTCGCAATGACCCTGTTGACACACCAGAATCATTTGAACTTGATGAATCACGATTTTGAGCTTTACATGGTACACTTTCTGATCTTCGTATGTATCCTGATTGTGATGTTGTATGACTTGTAGTTGTTCCTGTACTGGTGTTTGTTGAATTGGAAATTTCATCTGATTCGGGTGCAGTGGGAGCTGTTGGTGTTGCGCAACAACTAGCATCTTGACATAATTCAGTTTCTTGGTGGACACATGGTGAAGATGCACGTCGTGTTTCGATGTGAGTCAGTGAAGATTTTCTCAATGTTTCTGTACTTGGAGCTCCTGATCCATTCAGGGGACTCATGAAATCATCTGATTCAAGATATCGTGATGAATCTGCTGAAGATGAACGTTTCCTTGCTGTAAGTCTGTTATCACTCGGTAATGCATCACCATTATCCATTAGTTGTTTACGATTATAAGGACTTGTACCTGTTCGTGCAAGAACCATCATTGCACTTCCAGGCACTCTATTATCATTATTGGCAACACGTTTTTGACTACGATCCACTGCTGGACCTATTAGACTAGGATTACTCGCTGATTTTTCATTTATAATTCGGTTCATTCTTTGTTTCAATAAATCTGATTTTGTGGGAAGCGGAGGTGCTGGAGATGAAGGCCTCTCAGGCTCATTTTGATTTGAATTTTCTTGATTTTGTATATTATTTTGATTTGGTTGCATGGGAACATATCCTGGACAATTTGTTTGCTTCTTTTTATCACCAGGTGCCATCATTAAATAATTCTCTTGGTATTTTGGTTGTTCTTGAACGGGTGTTTCTGGATCTGGAGTTTTACTATTGTTACCACTAGCATGACCACATTTATGACATATTTTACTCATTTCATGTTGAAATTCCTCTAATGTTATACCCGCGCGTTGAAGCACTTCTTTTGCATTTTCATAGTTTTCCAAAGACTGTTCAAAATCGAAATTTGCATAATTTTGTAATCCACAGACAGTTTGATTGCTTTCCATATTCTTATCACATTCGCATTGTTCTAGTCGTTTTTTGATTTTTTTTGCCATATCAACTGTGGCATATATTGCTGATTCTCCACTTGCATCCATAAGCGGCATTTTACCTTCACCTGTTAACTTTACTTTGTTCACTGGAATTCCAGTATTTTCAATTCCATTTCCACGTTTACAAATCCAACTATCTGTCCACGACATAATTTTTGTGCATGCACAAGTGGTTCGACCACCTTGTTTATCATCGGTCAAAGTACCAAGACAACCGCCACTACAAACTGCTTTTGCAATTCCAAGTGGTGTATCATAATTTCCATATTTGTCAACTCCACTACTACTATTGCTATTCAAATCTTTGGCCAGGTACTCTTGTATTTTCTTTGGGGTATCATAGTTTTCGGTGGTAAATAATGCTGGAACTTTTGGTATATCATAATTTTCATAAGGACCTACGTGTGATGCATTTGGACTTTTACATTCATTTCCAGGTTTTGGTGGTCGATCAGGTGGCTGTGGTGACATGATACGATTACACAATTGTTGTACAATTGGCGCAGGTTCATACCACGATTCGGAACTTGTATTATAAGGTGTTTGTCTTGGAGGTGCATTAGAGTAATCTGAATTATTACTACTACCATGTGAACACAAGGACATTCGATCTAGTACAGTTGTTCCAGACTTATTACTATTCGATGTTAGTGTGTTATTCGATTGATGCATATTATAATGTTCTGAAATTGTTGTCCAAACTAGAGGATTTGGACCATTGCCAGCTGGTGTTCCAACTGTTATTGTTGAACTTCGAGACATTGCACCTAATTTTGATATACAGCTCATGCATCGTTCCATGTTATTTAGAGTGCTTCGTGAAAATCCATTTTCCATATCATGAATACTGTCATGTGCTTCACTTACAGATACTGTATCACCACAACCATATTGACTATCCAAATCACGTGACTCTTGTGAAGGCCAATAAGACATACGAGATGAATTACACATGCAATCATTGATCGAATCATTTGGATGAATTGTGCAAATTTCTTCAATTTCATTTCTGCTAATTGAATGTTTTTTAGGACTATCAAGTCCTGCTAATTTTTTGGCATATGGTCGTTTTTTGCTTGAAAGATTTCCTTTCGATGCTAGTTTAATTGTGTGCGTTATTTCCTCTCCCAGATCTGTTACAAAAATGTATAAACCTTCACCTTTGCCACAACTTGAACCGCCCTCAAAACAAAATCGATTGTCAACAACTCCGTAACGCCTGTAAATTGAAGATAATATTCAATTGTTTTGTTATTCTTTTTAATTTAATTCAATCGAGTAGAATAAAATTCAATAGAATAATTTATTGTTAAAAAAAATAAAAAGGGGGCTGTTTTTAATTTAAAATTAATTTATTTAATTAATTTGAACCATTTAATTTCAATTCAAACAAAAATGAATGAATAAATTTAATTTTAAACTCACCTTAAATGTGCGATATTCCATAATCCAGCTAATCTTGGTGGAACACCTGTTGTTAAACAAATACGATGATCTTGCACGTGCATTTTTGCTGGCCCTGTTGCTATTTTGGCTTTTGACGGTGCTGATTGTAGCAATATCAGATACTGAATGTCATCCCCCAGATGATTTGAAATTTTTACCTTAAAAAGAATAAAAAAATTCTCATGAATCATTCAGATAGAGGATCAATGAAATGAAATTAATGACCAAGTACATTTAAATCCCAAATGATAAAAAATTTCATCAATAAAATGAGACACGTTAGAGTATGAGATTACTTTAAGAGATGTGAGAAGACAAAAATCATTTGAAATTATGTTCATTTAAGAGACAAAACTATGTCATGTTAGTATTTATGACCAAAATTAGCAATAAAAATATCTTTCCATTAACTACAAGGAGATTGATTACAAAACATTTTACCTCCATGTCCTTACAGTATTAATTTTTTCCTTAAAGATTTTACGGATGGGGGACATTTAAAGACAATATGTATTGAATAAGATACAAGTAAAGAAAAAAAACATAAAATTCCAAGAAGATATAAAATACTTGGTGTTAATCAAATGTACTACGAAAGAATGTCCATCTAATCTGTATTTTGTATATCTCTGGACTTATTTAATATAAATGGTATGTTGTTAAGCATAAGAGTGGTCATTTAATATATATGAAAATTTATTTTCACCATTTTGGAGATTAATTTGATGATACACTGATAAGTAATTTTATGAGTTTTACTTACCTGCCACTGAATCAGTCGCTCTCTTGTATCAAATGCTAACACAACAATGACATCTTGGCATATAATGGCAATTGTATTTGATTCTTTGTCTAGAGTGAAACCAGTTTCAACACCTAAGAAATGTTCTAGGGAAAGTGATGCTTTTGTTTGGCCATTTTTGTATCTATCTTTGGAGTCACGGTAAAGTTGTAGGTGGAGGCAATCTAAAAAAAAATTAAAAAAAATCGTTTCATTAGAAAAAATTTTAAATTTAATTAAAGCTTTCAATAAATGACAACAAATGTTAAATGTGCAGTTAAAATGTCAGAAAACTTATAAAAATTATAGCTTTGTACAATTACAAGTTAATTGATTTGAAGCTAATGCTTTTTGAAGTTATCATTAAAGTGTCATTTGAATACGCAATTGTACAACTTCGAAACAGTTTAAATATGGGAAGAGAAGAAGAACAGCGTGTCAGTTCTCATTGTTTTTTCTGCCGTTTCATTTAAACTAAAAAAGTGATTCAACACAATGCAAATAGAAGAAAATCCAAGATTCATCAGAATTTGGAAAATAATCCGAAGCATCGATTCTGATGCTGGCCTATTTCTATTCAAGCCATGTACTGAGAAAATGTCATTCAAAGATAAAATTTGTTCATTATCATGGCCACTTCATGCTACAATTGTGGTGATTTTGTTCATTTCAACACTTTACATCACAAAACTAGAATTGGTTTATTTTATCTTTAATGTTTCTGTACTGATCTCAATCATTTTACTCTACACTTCAATGACTGTGTTTAAATTTAATAAAACTATGTTAAAATCCCTATTTGATTGGTGTGAAACCATATACGACATACAAAACACGTATCCAGTCACTATTCAAATGAAAGCTCAATCACGCTTGAAAACGCTCGAAGATCATTCACTTAAGATGTTGAAGGTAATTAAATATGGAATTCCCTTGGAAGGACTCGCAACTACACTAGGATTTGCTGTCATTGGAATTTTTTTACCAGAAAACATTTACCCCAAATATAGTTCACCGTTGCCCTTTTTCTTGCCATTTGAGAATCAAAAAACGCTTTTTGTATTCATTGTAACCATTACAGTACAAACAATTGGCATGATCTTTGTTACAAGTTTCATTGTACTTGTATTTGGATTTTTGTTTTGTATCATTATGCATATCTTAGCATATTTGGACATGGTCAAGGAAGTTGCTGTTACATTGAAATATAAGATCGATACGAAATTGTATGATGAACGAATTCAAATTCTCACTGATATGATCGTGGAAGTTAATTCAGTCTTTGTACGTCTCAATCATCTCTACACCGAAGCCTTTTTACTTTTAGAATTTGGATCGTTTGGCTCACTTTTTGTTTTTGGCTTATTATTTACAGTAATTCATCAGCAATATGTCTTTGGATTTGGACTCACAATCATTTCGGTTTTTCTTTTCATAGTTTGTTATGCAAATGAAAAGATTCTGGATAAATTTGATGAAATTTCTTACGCTTTATATGATAGCGCATGGTATGAAATGGCACCGAGAGAGCGAAAAACTTTGACTATTGCAATGAATTGTAATAAATTGGGAGGCAAATTCACTGCAGCTAAGATACACAATTTGACGATTGAACGATTTGGAACAATAATGAAAGCAGGATACACGAACTTGCTCATTTTGAAGGATTTGGTTCAAAAGTAGTTTCAAATAAACAGGAACACCTCAATTCAAATTGAGACTGTCAAAAATGCACAGATATTCAATTCATAAAACAATAAAGGACCTTAAATGTTTACTTAAGAAACACTCGATTTCCAAGTTTAATTTGATTTGTTAGTTTAATTTCAAAAAAAAAAAAAATAGAATTATCTGTATTGCAATCCGAATAAAAGCACATGAAAAATAAAATTGAGTCTATTTCATTCAATAAATTTTTAATGTACAACTTGTGGATGATTCTAAACATTTAAGGCCAGGACCTTCAATTTGTATTTTTTTTCCTGGAAATTGGATCGATTTTCAATGGTTACGTGGCTCACATTAAAATAAAACTTGACAGAAAAGTTGATATTAATTATATAGAAGAAGAGGCAGCGGTGCTCATTGAAATGTCATTCTAGAACAATTTTTCTCAAAATTCAAAAATGTATTTAATAGCAAGAAAATTTCAAAACCATCACAGTTGAGGTTTGTCTGTTTTAAGTGATTCAACAATGGAAACAGACGGAAAAACCAGTTTTGAAAAAATTTGGGAAATAATCAAACTGATTGATTCCGAAGCTGGCTTATTTTTATTTAAACCGAAATTCGAGAAAAAAAGTATCAAGGAAAAAATCTGTACTTTTGCATGGCCAACTCATGTGATATTAATTTTGATTTTTGCCTATTCAACACTATACGTCAAGAACTTTGAATTGATCTATATTATATTTGAATGTTCTTTAATTTTACCAGTTTTTCTGTTTAACTTTGGATTGACAGTTTTTAAGTGCAAAAAAGGCTTACTCTGTGCCATCCTTAAATGGTGTCGAAATATTTATAATTTGGAAGAGCAATATCCGAAAATGATGGAAGACAAAGCAAAAGTTCGTCTAGCCATCTTGGAAAAGCAGACACTGAAGATGTTGAATTTTTTGAGATATGGCTTGCACTTTAATTACATGGCATCAACTCTTGGCATGGCATTTATAGGCCTTTTCTTACCGGAAAACATTTATCCGAAATACAGTTCACCTCTACCAATATATTTACCATTTAAAAATCAAAAAACATGGACTGCATTCATCCTCACTCTAGTAGTTCAAGTAATTGGAATGGTTTTCACCTGCACCTTTGTGGTTTATATTTTTGGTATTTTGTTCTGTATAATAATGCATATTTTAGCATACTTGGATATCATAAAAGAAGTTGTTGAAACGTTGAAAGAAAAACGAACAAATTCATTTTTCATGGATCAAATCAAAATCATAACTGATATGATTGTGGAAGTTAATTCAGTGTTTCTGCGGCTTAGTAACATGTTCTCTGGTTTTTTTTTAATATTGGAACTCGGAACTTTGGGCTCATTATTCAATTGTGGGTTATTGATAACCGTCGTACATCAACAATATGTGTTTGCTGTGGCCTTTACATTTATAGCAGGATTTCTTTATGTTGTTTGCTATGCAAATGAAAAGATTTTGGATAAATTTGATGAAATCTCAGCGATTTTCTATGATATTCCATGGTATGAAATGGAATTAAAAGAGAGAAAAATGATTCTAATTGCTATGAATTGTAATCAATTTAATGGAACATTCACAGCAGCTAAGATCCACAATCTGACAATTGAACGATTTGGAACTGTTATGAAAGCTGGATACACGAATTTCCTTGTTTTAAAGGATTTGGCTCAAAAATAAAAAAAGACATTCAGGAGGATCACCATCCATATCACTCAGCTTCTGTATGTATGTATATCTTTGAAAATAATTTGAATTTGTATCTCAATTTTAAGACAAGCTTTAAATGAGAATTTTAGCAGTTTTAAATTCAAGGACTTGAGTCCTTGATGTCAAAGAGTTAATTAACAGAACTAAAACATTGAATACCAATAATTATGTGTTCCAAGGTTTCAACTGTAGAAGTAAAATATTTTTTTTAACAATTCGAATGTAGCTCTGTCCTGAATAAAAAAATATTGAAAAATTGACATTTAAATTAACATTCAAAATAATAATTAGAGTCAAAATGATAGTAAAAAAAATTATATTGTCAGTTTCACATGCCATTTCATACCTGAATTTCTCACATGAAGAGCTCAACTTTATAAAATTTCACATATAAATAGCAGTCCAAGTAAAATATTGTCATAGTTGTAAATTTCTCATCGGACTGAAATGTGACACGTTAAGACAAAAAAAATCAACATGAAAAAAAAGAAAGTGAGCTTTGAAAATATCTGGAAAATACTCAAACAGTTTGATTTCACTACAGGTTTATTTCTATTCAAACCTCGAAATCAACAGAAAACGAAAATTGAGCAATTTGTTTCATTGGAATGGAAGATCCATTTAGCAATTGTCCTGATAACCACCCCTACAACATTGATCGTGACAAATTTCATGACAATTTATATCATCACAACGTTTTCAATGTTACTCATTATCATATTTTTCTACATTGTATTGATCAAACTTTACTTTCACCGACATGAATTGGAGAATATTGTAAAGTGGTGTGAAAAAATGTATGACATTAAACGATATCCTGATGAGATTGAGGATCAAGTGATGAAACGACTGATTTTGGTTGAAAAACGAACATTAAACTTAATGAAATTGCTACGATTCGCTCATTACATGGATGGACTGGCAACGACAATTGGCTTTGCAATTATGGGATATTTTTTGCCAGAAAGTGTGTATCCAAAATTTAGCCAGCCAATACCGTTATTTTTGCCATTCAAATATCAAAATACATGGATTGCACATGTAACGACAGTTTTTGTTATAACAATTTCTGTCATTATCATATCAGGATTTTCAATTTTTGTGTTTGCAATTCCATTTTGCTTGATCATGCATTTGCTCGCATACTTTGATATTGTAATTGAAACAGCAAAGACATTCAAAAACAAAATGTCTAAATTCGAATACAATCAACAGATGAAACTCTTCATTGATTTAATTCAGGATGGAAATTCAATGATAATGAAAATCAACAAATTATATTCAGAGTTTTTTTTACTCCTGGAACTTGGTTCATTTGGGTCATTTTTCCTTTTTGGACTGTTGACTGTCGTGATGCATCAACAGACTGTGTTTGGGCTCGGAGTGTCATTTGTAGCAAGTTTTTTGTACTTGATTTGTTACGGAAATGAGATGATTTTGGATAAAATTAATCTGATTGCTGAAACTTTGTACGATTGTCCGTGGTATGAAATGGAACTAAGCGAAAAAAAGGCACTACGAATTGCAATGAATATTAATAATTTGAGTGAAGGATTCACGGCAGCGAGCATTAACAAGCTTACAATTGAACGTTTTGGAATTATTATGAAAGCAGGTTACACAAATTTGTTGGTATTGAAGGATTTGGTTCAACGATAAAATGGGAAGAAATTAACCTTTTGACATAAGGCACCATCACTAAAATGCTTCAACGCTTGAAAATGGATTTCCATTGAAATTGTAGCACAAGTGCTTAGAAATAAAAAAATAATTGTCATTTCACTTTTAAAAATATTTGTATGTAAATTCATAAGTTGATGTAATCACAAAATTGAAAATAAATAAAATCACTCCTCACAGCACCTAATTAAAGCGTTTTAACCTGCAATGAAATTGTAATACCTGTCCATTAAAGGGTACTAAATTATAAAAAGAATTTTTTTTTTCTTAAATGTTGGAATCGAATATTTACTCATAATGGTGTTACACCTTCTAAACAAACATAATCGACAAATGTGACACAGAAAGGTAACAAAGAATGGTGAAAAAAAGGAAAATAGTGTCAAAAAAAGGGTATTAAGAAGGAAGTCTTCGACACCAATAAATCATTTTCTATACAAAGTCCATTTTCTCGTCTTATGAAAATGAAAGAAGAACAAAAAGTGAGAAAAGGGATCGATATTTTTTTCTCCATATATCACATTTAATAGATTTATTAGTGTAGTTATTGGAAAATGAAGAAAGAAGCCGTACAGATTTTTTTTTTCATTTTATCAAGGTATAAGTATGATGATTTCTTATTTTACTGAAAGAGTTTTCAGGTGACAAGTAAGAATGGATAAATATGGGTTCGACATTAAATAAATAAAGAATATTAACTCTCATAATAAAAAAAATGACGATGGATAATTTTTATCGCATTTCTCGTCGATTTAAAAAAATGGGAGGATTATGGGCCCGTATGATGTTTGTCTGCTTCTCTGTTTAAAATGTCGATTTTTTGCGAAATTGCTGACTTTTCAATAGCGCCGATTTTTTCCACAATGAAGGAATTTTGCAAAGCGCAACAAGCCGTTGCAATTTATAAAATTTCGAAAAAATCGTGAAATTTCGAAAAATCGTGAAATTTCGAAAAATCGTGAAATTCAGAAAAATCGTGAAATTTATAAAAATCGTGAAATTTCGAAAAATCGTTAAATTTAAAAAATCACTGAACTTTTAACACCGCCGAATTTTCTTAAATCACCTTAAAATGCTGGAATTTTTTAAAATCTTTGAAATTTCTTAATCGCAAAAATTCATGAAAATTTTTGAAAATAGCAAAATACCGTGGAATTTTTAAAAATACGAAAATTTTAAAAATCGAGTAAATTTTTAACACCGCCGAATTTTAAATCGTTTTTTTTATCAATCTGTGAAATTTCTAAATCGCAGAAAACCACAGAAATTTTTTAAAAAATGACAGAAAAAATGGAAATTTTTGAAAACCACGATCAATTGTTGAATTTAAAAAACGGGAATTTTTAAAATAACGAAAAATTCAAAAAACCACAAAATTTTCAAAAATGCGCAAATATTCTGTGGCTATTGCTTTATTCTACTCATTGAAATGCGCTCGTGAATATCGTCCACGATCACCTTCTACATTTTTTTTAATAGTTTCATGGTAACAGTGTCCTGGTAAAGTTTTAATGAAAATCAACGCCATAAGCACATAAAAAGATAGTAAAAAACTTTTTTTATTCCATTTTAAGGCGAAAGTAATTAATAACCATACTAAAAATACAAATATTGTGTAGCCAAAGAAAAGTTTGACTGATGAAATTCACGGTTTAACGATAAAAAAAACTTCATTTTAATTAAATGTCTTGTTCTCTGCCACTATTTTGTTTGAACTCTCCTCAACTTGTATCAAATATATTAAATCGCCTTAAAGCGCAAAATATTATTAATTTAGTTAATCTCTGTGATGTGTAGTTTCATTAAAAAAAAAGAGAAAAACTGAGAAGATTATGATACCATGTCAATTGCAAAACAGCAGGATGATAGAAATTTTCTTCTCATAATGAATTAGACGAAGATAGACGTTTAATTAAGCTCTGATTAAAATGATTACAGTAAAATGACATAAAAAAAATTCTGATGAGAACTTTGATGTTTGTGTTGAGGCAAAAAAGAAAAAAAAATGACATTTACATTGAAATTATCTCTTTTGAAATGTTAATTTACGATGATAATTAAGAATGCAGGTGCCTCAATCATGATAAGGTAAGATGATACAACATTGAACGTGTGCGGGTCCCTTTCTTTTGTATATAAGAAATATTTATGAAGAAACGTTTCAAATTCAACTCACGGAATGTTTTTCTTTTGAAAATAAAATAAAATTAAATAAAAGCACGAGAAGAAATAAAAATGTTAACATAAAAACTTTTTTTACTTTACTTAAGATAATTGTCTGCAATCTTATCCCAATAGACGAAGAAAATCCCTTGTATTTATATATTTTGTCATATTTCCATTGAATTTGAATGTTTTGTGTGTGTACTTTACACAACAATGCATGGCTCTTAATCCTGTCCTGATGGAATTCAAAAGCACGCACATTTAAACGTCAACAGTGTGGGTTGTGATGCGCGTGGATTCCCAGATTTTTTTTAAGCATACATTTCATTGAGAGTTTCGGAATTGTATTTACACAAGGCAAAAAGCTGTCACTATCTTAATAATGATAATAATAATGATAAAAATAATAATCTGGAGCCATGTCATCTGTCAGTCAAGATTAGGAAAAAAATAAGGAAAAGTGAAGATATTTTGTGTGTGTTTTGTTGTGATTTAATTGGAAAACTCCCCCCTCTTATCGTTATTTTATTATTACATTGCGGATTTTTTTTTTCTATTTTTATATTTCAGTGAAAGTGGAAAAAAGTTCATTTTTGAATATTATTCAGTTAAAGATTTCGGTTTTTTTATCCCTAGCCCACTGGTCACTGGTCCCACAGGAGTCCGTGAATTTTAGTGGGTCGCTTAAAAAAAATGCTCAATTGAATCCTGAACATTTCACTCTGACACAAAATAACTTTAAATGCACATGAATAAAATCACATCACACGAGTTTGGGTGTAAAATTCGATTATCTTCACCTTCCACCCAATTGAATTCACATCAATGAAAATGCATTAGAAAAAAGAATGTATAAATTTGATTCTAATGATTATTCGATTCTGTGTTCTTCTATCTACTTTTCTCCACAAACATATTACTTAACAATAAGACGAAGTAAGATTAGAAGATGGCATGAAGATAGACAATAAAATTGTGTAAAATACTGTTCAAGAATCTTTCGAATGAAAATTACGGTATTTTCTTTTTCCATTCCAATAAATGGAGAAAAAAAAATTAAAACGTGATCGTGAACCATTTACACGAGCGCATTTCTATGCATAGAATTCGCCAATTTTTCATCGTTTTTTGGATTTTATCGGCCATTTTAAGTAAGTCGGCCATTTTAAGTAAGTCGGCCATTTTGGTAAAGGCGACATTTTTTTAGTGATTGACGACATTTTTTAATAATTGGCGACATTTTGTCAATGATTTGCGACATTTTTACAATGATTTGTGAGTTTTTTCAATGATTGGCGACATTTTTTCAATGACTGGCGACATTTTTTCAATGATTGGCGACTTTTATTCAATGATTGGTGACATTGACACAGACGGACGGACAGCTAACCACCCACAATACCGGCATTTTCAAGAAATGCGCTAAAAATAATAGAAGTAACTTGGAAATGAATGTGAATTGACTGTACGACTACAACTAATAATAATAGTAAAATATAAGATTATTTGTCACGTATAATTCACACACACACATACATAAAAGTCTCAAGTGTTTTGTTGTTGGTTAAAATGAAGATGAAAAAAAATCACAAGGAGAGAAGATAGATTAGTATTATTGCAGACAAAAAAATTGTATAAATTCCCGTTTTAGACGAAAAATACTCAAAGGAATTGATTATTATTGATTTGTATCTCACTCCTTATACAAATTTAGCATTCACATGGAATTCATGTAAGAAAAATACTTAGATAAAGACGAAGAAGTGTCAATGACCTCACTTTTTAAGGATTTTTCTTTCTTTTGTTCAATTGACATCTCTTTGATTGTGTGCCATTGATAAGTTAAATTCTTTACCAATTTACATGAAAAAATTAAAATAAAATTAATACAATAAAATTTCAAAACTTGACCCTAATAAACAGTTAAATATTCAATGAAATAATTAAAGTTAATTAATTTTTCATCACCTTCCATTTTTTTTTGCAAATTTTCATTTGGGTCCCAATTTTCTAGGTAAAATTTCCTATCCTAATTTTGAAATGTTACCCCTTTTTCATATTATATGTAATAAAATATTAATTAAAATGAAATTTTAAATTGTCTAGTCGGATACCAATTTTTGAATTTTCATATCAGACAGAACCTTGAGATCAATTTTGTTTGCTTTTCCGTTGAAGTTTGAAGGGTAACATACGAAAATGGTTCATTTGATATTAAATTTCATTTTTTTTCACCATTTTAAGGAATGGATATGAAAAAAAAACCGGAAATGTATAAATATTTTTGCTAAATAAATTTTAATTATCCCTGAGGCATTTTAATTTACAAATAAACATACACAAAAAACCTTTCATTCATCTCTAATTTGTTTCTCTTTGTTGTGTTAACTTGAAAATTGTGTGTGTGTGTGTCTCTCACAGATCAAATAACTTTTGAATTTAAATGAAAATGAAAAAAAAAACATCAATTAAACCCATTTATTTAAATGTACATTTGATACATTTCATTTTTGATCACACACAATTTTGACTTATTTGAAAGTATTTTGAAATAAAATTATTGTCTTTTTTGAAATAAAACTCCATGATTTCAATTTCATATGACTTTTTATGAATCAGGTTCTCAAATAATTTTCTGTTCAAAAAATTTATTGTACAAAGAAAAAGTTTTTAATATTTTATTGTTGCAATTCTCTGAAATGAGTGTCTCGTATCAAAAAGGTCATTTTTGCCCACACACACAAGCAAAGTTCAATTCAAGTTAAACTTCAATTCCCATCATCCCAAAAGAATGGATCGACAACAATAAACTTCATATTTTAAGTAATTTGGAAGCACATCTGTTAAAAAAACATGTTTTGATTGTTTTTAACTCTATTTCTAATATCACTGTCTGTGTGTGTGTATGTGTGTGTGCTTATGAGTAATGAAATGCAACATTTTCAATGAAAATATTTCCAAATTCGACAGTAAATGAAATGAAAAGTACATAGAAAAAGTTTTTCAATTAAAAATGATATTTTTTTTTTGATGTTGAGTTAAAATACGATGATAAACTGTTATAAAAAGGGTTGTTTTCTGTATTTAATGGTTTTTCAAATCCTTAGAGAATTTTGCATTTAAAAAAAAACATTTTTGAACTGTTAAAGTGAATTGTATGAAATGTAACTGATGAATTTTAGTCATAATAAATGTATAGTAATCGGAAGCGATTTCGATGAGTGGATTTCGAGTCAAAGTGAAATATTTTATTTTTAAGACAATTAAGAGGGGTCGCTGAAACTGAGAGGGATCTCTAAAAATAAATTAATCACTAAACATCGTAAAATTGCTTAAAATAAGTGAAGTCACTAAAACTAAGAAAGGTCACTAAAAATAAGAGCGGTCACTAAAAATCGTGGAATTGCTTAAAATAAGTGAAGTCACTAAAACTAAGAAAGGTCACTAAAAATAAGAGTGGTCACTAAATTTCGTGGAATTGCTAAAAATTAGTGAAGTGATTCAAATTAAGAGGAGTCACTAAAAATAAGAGCGGTCACTAAAAATTGTGGAATTGCTTAAAATAAGTGAAGTCACTAAAACTAAGAAAGGTCACTAAAAATCGTGGAATTGCTTAATATAAGTGAAGTCACTAAAACTAAGAAAGGTCAATAAAAATAAGAGCGGTCACTAAATATCGTGGAATTGCTAAAAATTAGTAAGGTCATTCAAATTAAGAAAGGTCACTAAAAATAAGAGCGGTCACTAAATATCGTGGAATTGCTAAAAATTAGTAAGGTCATTCAAATTAAGAGGGGTCACTAAAAATAAGAGCGGTCACTAAAAATTGTGGAATTGCTTAAAATAAGTGAAGTCACTAAAACTAAGAAAGGTCACTAAAAATTGTGGAATTGCTTAAAATAAGTGAAGTCACTAAAACTAAGAAAGGTCACTAAAAATTGTGGAATTGCTTAAAATAAGTGAAGTCACTAAAACTAAGAAAGGTCACTGAAAATAAGAGCGGTCACTAAATTTCGTGGAATTGCTAAAAATTAGTGAAGTGATTCAAATTAAGAGGGGTCACTAAAAATCGTGGAATTGCTTAAAATTAGTGAGGTCATTAAAATTAAGAGGAGTCACTAAAAATCGTGGAATTGCTTAAAATAAGTGAAGTCACTAAACCTAAGAAAGGTCACTAAAAATAAGAGCGGTCACTTAAAATCGTGGAATTGCTTTAAATAAGTAAAGTCACTAAAATTAAGAGAGGTCACTAAAAATAGGAGCGGTCACTTAAAATCGTGGAATTGCTAAAAATTAGTGAAGTCACTAAAACTAAGAAAGGTCACTAAAAATAAAAGCGGTCACTTAAAATCGTGGAATTGCTTAAAATAAGTGAAGTCACTAAAACTAAGAAAGGTCACTAAAAATAAGAGCGGTCACTAAAAGTCGCGGAATTGCTATTAATTATTGAAGTCACTAAAATTAAGAGGGGTCATTAAAAGTAAAGTTGATCACTAAAAATAGTGAAGTTGCTTAAAATATGCGCAGTTTATAATAAATTTATAAAGAAAATCGTCATGAGAATAAAATTTCAACATGAAAATAAAAATTTGGTGGTACATCCACTGAATTTTATCTTGATGCATCATTTGCTCAGAGAAATTCTCTAATGAAAATTATTTAATATCAAAAATTTCCATAAAAGTAAAATAATTATGTCACAAGCAAAAATCCTTTTGTTAAAAATATATTTCGAAAGTATCCTGATACTCATAATAAACATTTATTTAGTAAAAAAAACATTTTTAACTGCATCACCTTGGGCAACACTTGTATTTATATCACATTCCTGTTATTATTTTATTATGATAAAATTATTCGTATCCTCCTCCTCCTCCTCCTACTTTTGTTATTATTTATTCAAATTGAAAACAAGCGAAACATACTCAAACAAACATTTCTCTTTCATGTCTTTGAGCTGTGTGTGTGTGTGTATTTGAACAAATATTATATGGATTTGCATAGATAAGCCGTTTATTAATTTTAAAATAATATAATAAGCCTTTGGACAACACAAAGCACAATATAATTTCAGTGGAAGAGGAAAATGATATATTTTTCTTGTATTTGACAAAGTAAACAATAATTTATATGATGATTATTGTCAACAGTGACTGGGAAAACAAAAATATTTTTTAAATAAAATCAACAATGCAAAAAAAAACATATTCTGAAACGAAATCTAGGTTAAAATACCACACCATTCCACTTAATTTAAGATATATGAGTATTAGAATAGAAGAAAATTTGGCATATTAACTCATTTGCAGACGATACGCTTTCAAAAATATATTGAATTAAATTTAAGAGAAACGAAAATGGAGCAAGCATATCTTTTATGCTAATATTTTAAATGCAAATGACACAAAAAACGTTTAATTAATTCATATTTTTAACTCTTTATCCTCCTAAATAAGTCTCGTACAACGTTCTAATAGTATTTTATTCACAAGTATGGCAGTTAAAAGGGAAAAATTAAATTTTAATACATAACACAAAAAAATTATGATAAAATTTTTTTTACTTGTGATATAATTTTCAAAACCTAAATTAAGTCATTTTGTGAAAATGGTGCGAAAAACTTCTTCTTAGGCGTGAATTAGCATTATCATAACAATCAAATCAGAATGAAGCTGTGTTTTGTGTTGCTAAGACAGCCGTTTGTATGTTTTACTTATCATATTCAAATTTTTATTTTAAATTATTATTATTGGTGTGAAATATGCAAAATACTTGCATAAATACGATAATCTCTGAATTGAGATGAGATGAAAAGGAAAATAATAATAATAATAATAACAGACTGAAGTAGGTCAGTGATGAATTGCAAATTCTCTATTTTGATGATACTTTTAAAATTAAAATTGAATTCATTTGAAATTTCGATGAAATGTGAATTGTATTGAAATTTCCTACGAATTAAGAGAAAGCTCTTACGAATTTAAAGGCGGCGCTCTAAAAAATATCCCTTTTCATCACTATTCAAATGATCCAATTGTAGAAGTTAAGGCAAAAAGTAGATAAAACCGAATGAAATGGGAATTTTTTCCATTGAAAGTGAGAGCTCAAAAATGCATGAAAAATTCATCGTATCAAAGTAAATCGAAAAAGCTCTCGAGATATATCGATTTTCTTTCGATTGCAATGATTTCTACGAATATTGGTGGACATTGAAATGAGAAATGCGCCCAAATTTTTGTAAGGCATCGCCTTAAAATTTCATAGAAACTGTAGAAAATTTCCATTTAAACGATCATTTAATGGATTGAATTAAGTCATTCTGAGTCACATATTCAAGGAAAACCTCTCTTTTGAACCCCTTAAAAAGTTAAAATTCTTAATAAAAAATAATTTAAGCATTTCAGAAGGAAAATTCAATTCAATCCAAAACAATCGTCGTTAAATGAACTTAAAATACAATAAAATTTAATTTTCTCAATGTATTCATATGCAAAAATGAGCAGATAATTCTAAATCATCATCATCATCTTTATTATTTATATTTAAATTTAATTGTGTATTTCAGATATAAAATTTTTCATTCAATTATTTAAAGGGTTGTTAATATTTAATGGTCTCCTTTGAAAATTATGATAATGTAAATTTTTTTTATGTAAATTATTATTAAAACTTTTTTTCATTTTATGTTAAAATTTTATTTCAAATTTCCATTGAAATGAAATTTTTCGTTGAAATAAAATTGAAATGAAATGTAATTAGAATAAAACGTTAATGATACAAATTTCATTTCAAAAAAATGTCATAAAATAAAATAAAATCAATAAGTGTCAATTGCATATCAACACCACCCATCTCTGTAACATTAATGGACAAATTGACATTCCTGTCTTTAGCCATCTTATATTTTATTCTATTTTTTTTTATATCATTTTCATGTAATTTAACTCCTTTTAAAACTTTTTACTTTTATATTCCCTGTTTTCTATTTTTTTTTGTATTTTAATGTCACCCACTTATATTATTATTATTATTATTACTGAACGATTGAACACAGACATCATCCAATTTGCATAAAAGACTGTATTAAACAGAATTTCATTCATTTCATGTTGAATGTATACACAAAATAAAAATGAATGAAATTGAATACAAAAAATATCCCGTTGACAATTTTTTTCTTCCTTTCGTTTTCCTGTTTCATTTAGTTTTTTCATGTAAAAATGTATTTTTAAATGAATAGGAAAAATGATAACAAAAGACCGACCTGAGTCTGGATTCGTAATACTTAAAAAATATTCATTTGTGTTAAGGGTAAAATGAGAATAATATCACAATATTTATCATTAACGCTACATTATTTTGGAACACATCAGCACCATATTTTTTGTTTGTATATATTCAAATGCATAATGAGAGAGATGAGGAGACAAATCTCCTGCTGGGTGTTAAGTGATGTTGAAGATTAGATGACTATTTATGTATGTGAATGAATATTTTGAATTAAATGACACACATTTACAAAGGACTTTTATCTGGGGTTAAAATTTTCAGCCAATTGAAGTGATGTGTGGTCTTAAATTAAAAAAAAAAAAAATGTGTAATGTGATATTTATTCATGCATGTTCAAAAAATTGTAAGTGAAATTTCGATTCAAAAAAAACAAAATTTTTTATTCATGATCATCAATTTGAACTTCATTCATTTCAATGAGACAAAGACTTCAAAATCCTTTTAAGTTAAATTTTATGGACCATTTTCTATTTTTTTGCATGAGAAAATGACTTATGATAAAAAAATCATAGATTTATTTAAAGGAAATATGGAAAAAGAGCATTATTATTGATCTTCAAGCACATTTCATTGAAACACATCCTGAAAAAAAATATGATAAATTTTCCTCATATTACTAACTTTAAAAAAAATACATTGAATCTATTTTAGGCATACCAAGTACTTTTGATGAAAAATCGGGATTAGTGAAATAAAAAATCGGGATTTGAAAGCAAAAAGCAAGATAAAATATTCATTTTTTACGAGACTGAAGTTACAACGAACTCATGAACCACCTTGTCAGCCTCGAGGAGGGATTTGCGAACCTCCAGCACACTCCTCGTCACCCTCGTAGGGTCATTAACGACTTTTACAATCACTTTCTATTTTTTCTGCTGTTTTTCAGCTTTTTACTTCGTTAAAAGCACAAAAATCAGCTATCAGCGCCCTCTGGAGTGTCCAATTTAAAAACCAGACGAATACAAGACGCTATATTTGTTGATTCTCTATCGATCTGCATATTCATCAACGACTTTTTCCTTGGAAAATTATTCAGGTAAGTCTGAAAATTGACCTTAATTTCACTAAAAGCCTTCTCAGCGCCCTCTGTTGTAGGGTCAAATTGAAAAACGCAGATACAAGACGCTGTATCAATGAACGTTTTGTGAAATTAAGGTCAGTTTTTGGACTTTCCTGATAATCATATTTTATGTCATATCAATCAATGTTAAAAATCAGAACAAATCGGGAATCGGAACATTTTTTCAAAAATCGGGATTGTCCCACCCAAAAGTGCGCCAATGGTATGCCTAATCTATTCTCAGTTTATTTAATAGATGATGCACACATACACACACACATATCAAGTGGATATGATGCTCTTTATTCGTTATGATATTATCATTTTAAGGAAAAATTGAATATTGATGTTCAAGTCAAATATTTATAACCAGGATGTTTGAGGGATTTATAAGCAATTTATGTTCTTTTGATGGAAAATAATGTGCTTTCATTATTCAAAGCCATACAATGAAAGAAAATCAAACTGAATATGGAAAAAATATCCTTGAGGTGAAAAAAAGAAAAAAAACCTCTTTAAATTTATTGTCTTCCGGCCCTGAAACTGAGATTTCAATCAAACCGGAAGAAAGGTACAAAGATGATGTATCGTCTTCTCTCCTTTGATTCATTGAAGAAAATTTTTTCTCTATGATAGGAAAAACTTTCATAATAGAATGAAGATGATAAATGTCTCACATCTCATCTTTATTCAAAAATGTTTCTTTTTCTATTTTTTTTATTTTAAACTTCTTTTCCTTGAATTGTGTGTGTGTGTGTGTGTCTTTATTTGATGTCATTTAAATAATCGAAAGATAAACCTTAAAAATAAAAAAAAAATAAAAGAAAGATAGAAAATGCCAAAAAGCATTGAAGGAAAAAATAAATGGATTACTTTTTATTTTCATTTCCATTTTCATATCACATTGAAAACAGAAACGATAATTTTCCTTCATTTTTTTACCTGTGTTTGTCTGTTGATTGCAGACCTAGACAAATTTTCCTTTTAATTTAATCTTTTCTATTATTTATCAGATTAAAGAAAAAATGTATTCAAACATTGAAAATGCAAAATACATTTGTTTCAAATGAAAAGATCCATTAAAAATAAATGGAAAAAAAAGGAAAATTAATGTTAAATGATAAATTTAAATGCAATTTCTAGTAAATAAAATTCCTTGGGCATTGAAATTTCTTGAAAAGATTCATTTTAAGGGCATTTCATGTCAAATTGAGCAAATTTTAGTTTTTTTGATCAAAATATGATTCATAAAATCCAAAAATTTCAAATAAAATGAAGGCTTTTGAGGTAAATTTAAATTTCATCTGCAATAAATCTTTAAAATGTGCAAGCATTCAAATTTGTATTCAAATGTGGTTTGACAAGAAGAATGGAATTACGTAAACAAACAAAATGTCAGTTTAAATCTTAATTTTTTATTTGCATTTCATATCTTTCCAGTCTTTGCATTTTCTGCATCTTTCATATCATATTAACTTGAATGTGAGTGTGTAACATTTATTTGCATAATTTTATATTTTTATGGATATTCTTAAAGAAACTGACATCATGTTAAGAGTTGAAACAAGAGAAAAATGTACAATGATAATCATGAGCGCATTTCTAAATATAGGATTTTTGGAAATTGGGCCATTTTGAAAATTTCGGCTATTTTGGGAAATTCCGCCATTTTAAAATTTAGGCAATTTTGCAAAATTCCACCATTTTGAAGATCAGGCAATTTAGCAAAATTCCACCATTTTTAAAACTAGGCAATTTTGAAAAATTCCACCATTTTGAAACTAGGAAATTTTGCAAAATTCCACCATTTTGAAAATATTTATGATTTTCAAAATCCTCATATTTTATTTTTTTTTAAATTTTAGATTTAATCTTCCCAAAATAAATTCAATTCCATTTCAAAACTTTTTAGTCTAATTATGCGTTACTAATTTTACTTAATATTCGTTGAAAATCGCGTCACGAATCGTAATTTCAAACAATTTGCAGAAATGAAACAAGCACAATAAAATTTATTTTTAAGAGTCTTGTTTATATTCATGGAGATTTTTTATTTGTGTACATTCAAGATGACTTGAAAAGAAAAATCAGAAGAAAAGTACAATAAAAACAATGAATGGCACGTGCAGTTTCTGCCAAATGTCTGGATTTTTGTTTTGCTTTATTTTCATTTAAGTTTTATCTTTTAAAATAAAAAATGAAGTTAAAAAAAAAACAAACATAAACAAAGAGTAAACAAGCGTAATTGAAATGAATGAAATAAAGTAGCTTTTATTTTCATTTTAATGCCAAGACATAAAATGCAAAATTCATCCTCTCAAAAAAAAAATAATGTACTTAAATTTAAAATCTTGCACTCCTGACAAAATGAAATGACATCTGTATAATTTTCTTATTAACTTCTTTTTTTTTCATTTGCACATTCATTTTCTTCAATTTTTAAATGATTTCAATTGTTAAATAAATGTTTTATATGCTGTAATTTTTGCATTTCAAAGGAAAATACAAAGAATTGAAAAAAATTAAATATATTTTAAAGATAAAAGGAAAGGAGAAAAAAATTGCTGAACAAGCACTTTTATTGTAATATTCCTCTTTTTATGTTGCAAGCTCCTTTGAAATTGAAAATGAAAATAACAACGACAATAATTTATATTTTTCTATGCTTTATGATTTTTTTTCCGGTTCTGGTCTATTATTATTATTTACTTTTAGAATAAACGTGTATATTTACAGTGACTGACACAATTCAAAATGCATTTTCAAACAAAGTAATTTTTTTACTTTTGTTATTTGTAAAATGGTATTTTTTTTCAGTAATTGTTAGGATGAGCTTTGAATTACATGAATATTTCATTCATTGGCGATCTAAATGAAAAATATTCAAATTTTTTTATTTTAAACGGAAACTTAACGGTTAAAATTTAAATTTGAAAAAAATTTCAAAAAACTGTTAGAGTGAATTTCATGGTCAATTTTTCCAAAATGTTATGACTTCATTGCCAAAAATTCCATTTAATGGGAAATTTAATGAAAATTTGAAAAATAATTTTGTTTTTATTATGAAAGATGAACTGTCAAAATTCAAATTATCACTTAAAAAACCGTTACAAGCAATTTTCAAGCGTTTTTTTGTGAGAAAAACATGTTTTTTTTGAGTTCAATTCAAGTAAAAACTCTACTTTTGTTCAAAGTTTGAGAAATTCGTCACCAAATAAGCGCCATCTGGTGTGAATTTCAAATTTTCCTTTATAACAATTTATTTTTAATAAAAAATTGAAACTTCACCCTATAATTTTTTTTTTCATATCAAAAAGATGAAAGGAAAGCTCGATAACAAAAGAATTTTCATAAATGCATAAAACATGTCGTTATGGTGTTGCTGAGTGTTGAATAAATAAAAATAATAAATGTAAACGTTTTTCCTTTCAGTCTCAATGAAATTTTTACATCAATTCAGTAAATCATTAAATTAAAGTTCTACTTCTACCTCTCACTTAAAAAAAAGGATTTGAATTGCTTCATTATTTGTCGGATTTGAGATTTTTTTTCCATATAAAGGTAAAATTTATTTTCAACAAAACATTTTGATTCTCATTTTAAAATAAACTACAAATAATCCATTTTCAAACCCAAACAGAATGGTATTTTTTAAAAAACAAACAATGAAACGTTTTTCATTCTAATTTGTGATATAATATAAAAATATATAAGAAAAAAGGCTTTTAACTTGTGTACGATTCGACAAGGTATGGTTCTAAGTTAGTTTTATGTGTGGTGGTATATTTGGAAAAGGATCAGGTAAAAGGAGAATAAAAAAAAACAACAAAATAAGAAAATACGAAGCCAATAAAAATAAATGGATGCTTTTTATTTGAGAAACGTGAGTTGTAAACTAAATGAATGCAATTTAATATGTTTGTTTAAGTTTTTTTTTACTATTCAATTCTAACTGGGATTTTGAATTAACGGAAGAAAAACAGATTCAGGAACAATACTTTTCTTGACAATGAGAATAACAAGAGAAGCGAATGGAGAAAAGGTGAAAAAATACTAGCAATAAACTCTAAGTAGACGGTAATTTAGAAAAGAAAAAAGAATAGAGAGGTAGGTTCAAAGGAATTTATTTTAATGGAGAAAATAAATGAATGAGGGTTTTTAATGGTGGACTATTGCTAGGGGTTGCTAGAAAAGCTTTCCAGTAAGACTTTATGTCAATATATTTGATGAGACAAGCTTTTAAAGGTAAGGGTTGCTAAAGAAGCATTCCAGTAACCCCTTATGTCAATATTTTTGAATTAGACAAGGTTTTGAAGGTAGGGGTTGCTAAAGAAGCCTTCCAGTAACCCGTTATGTTAATATTTTTGAATGAGACAAGTTTTCAAGGTAGGGGTTGCTAAAGAAGCCTTCCAGTAACAGCTTATGTCAATATTTTTGAATGAGACAAGCTTTTCAAGGTAGGGGTTGCTAAAAGAGCCTTCCAGTAAGCCCTTATGTCAATTTTTTTGAATAAGACAAGCTCCTGAAGGTAGAGGTTGCTAAAGAAGCCTTCAAGTAACTCCTTATGTCAATATTTTTGAATGAGACAAGCTCCTGAAGGTAGAGGTTGCTAAAGAAGCCTTCAAGTAACTCCTTATGTCAATATTTTTGAATGAGACAAGCTTTTGAGGGAAGGGGGTTGCTAAGGAAGCCTTTCAGTAACCTCTTATGTCAATATTTTTGAATGAGACAAGCTCTTGAAGGTAGAGGTTGCTAAAGAAGCCTTCCAGTAACTCCTTATGTCAATATTTTTGAATGAGACAAGCTCCTGAAGGTAGAGGTTGCTAAAGAAGCCTTCAAGTAACTCCTTATGTCAATATTTTTGAATGAGACAAGCTTTTGAAGGTAGAGGTTGCTAAAGAAGCCTTCAAGTAACTCCTTATGTCATTATTTTTGATTAGACAAGCTTTTGAAGGTAGTGGTTGCTAAAAAAACCTTCCAGCAACCCTTTTTGTCAATATTTTTACAAGTAAGCATTGACAACTTAAGAGAAATACAAAACACTCATAATTTCAAATGAAAAATCACATTTTAACAACTCCCACAGCCAGCGGCGGATTTACTAATCTTGGGGCCTGAAGCTTCAATTTATTATGAGGCCTAAAAAATTTTCATTTGAATTTTGTTAAT
>LN483761.1:0-49785 GCA_900002565.1 Culicoides sonorensis
CATGAAAAAATATATTTGAATGGGAATAATCACAGTTTTGTCTGATACTTCTTATAGAAAACATTGTGATTTATCTTTTTTTTTCATGTAATTTCACTTTTTTAATATTTTCTTTTTCATGAAAATTGTGTACAAAAAAAATATACATATAAAAGATGCGTCTGTCTCACAGGGCCCTAATATGGATTGAAAAAAGATAAGGATGTGACATTTCTCTACTTGCATGAACTATTTACAGGCAAATATAAAAATGTGTATGCTTTATGCCCAGATGTATATTTTCGATGATTGAATTCACCCACGTCAATCATGAGAGTATTTTGTTACATTATTACCTTCTTCTCTTTACTCTATTTTTATTATGCGTATATTCAATTGTACATTTTTGTATCATATTCCTATATTTATACAATAAAGTACGGGAAAAAATATATAGGACCAGGAAGATTTTTATTGATGTGCAAAAAATCAGTATAATCAGTGTCAAATTCAAATCAATCTTCGTTTTTTCATGCTTTTCAATGATGAGGCGTCTTTCAAATGCGTACCAAAGTGTCTGTAGGGAGTATTTTATCAACATAAAAAAATGATTCTATAAAAAAAACAAATATATAAAAGATACTAAATCATAGTCATCATTGTGTCGGGAGAATCATCTATTTATGTTCTAACTGTCATCTTTTATTTTACTTTGATTTTTCATGAAAGTATATTTTGAAAAAATTATTAAAAAAATAATAATATTTTAATGAATAAAAAATATTTGATTCATATCTATAAATATTACATAATGTATTTTATTTTGTTTTGATTATAGATGTGCTAAGATAATTTCAAAAGAATTTTAACATTTTTTGAGAGCTACTTAAAAGTCCACTTGAACCTGATATTAAAGTTGAGATAAGTGAAGAGGAGACAACAATAATTTCATCATTTTAGTACAATATGTTTTATTTTTTATTATTTGAAGGGAAAATCTTTGATGTAGGTTTTAAAGCACGTTACAAAATAAATGCACTTTAAGACTCCTTTCCCTTGTCTGTTGCTTTGCATTCCTTGGAACGAAGACTGATATCGATGAATATGAGAAAATTTGCTATAAATTCAAATTTTTATTTCGATTTTTTGTAAGTTTTTTGTAAAGGAAAAAGGCATATTCTAGCACAAATGAGGAGGCTAATAAAGGCCATTAAGAACAAAAAACCTTAAGATTCAAATTATTTTTAATTTTGTTTCTGTAAAAAAAATTCAAACACATATAAATGCACTATCGTACACCATTTCACGTTTAAGGTTTCCCATTTTTTTTTATTTTCTACATAAAAGATAAGAGATCAAAATTTATCATTTTCATTTACTTAATGCTAAAAGATTTTCAACTATAAGCAAAAAATAGTAATGTGAGAGAGGGTGAAAATCACATCATAAAATATTTAAGAGCTTTTACTTAACGTTATTATTTTTTATTATCGTTATGTGATCTCAACAAAATATTGCAAAAAAAACACCATGAAATGTGACAAAAAAAATAAATTTGATGATTTATGTCTCCTTTCATATAAAATCGAGGTATAATGGAACATAATTCAGGAGCGACAAAATTTTAATATTTTTGACAGTTTTTTTTGCATTCAAACATTAAATCAGAATAAAAAATTGTATGCAGATTTCAAAATATTCATCAATATGGTCAAAAGTATTATTATGATTTCCTGGAATTCATGAAACAGTTTTATTTGTTTCAAATTCTAATAATTTTTATTGAATTATGAATCTTTTGATTTTGACCAAAAACAAAATATTCAGAATTCCTCTTTACATATTTTATTTGCATAAAATAGGAATTGTTTTAAATTTTTTATTTTTCTTTACAAAAATGAATTATCATGTCTTTTTTAAACTTAATAAAATAAAATATAAAAGCGAATAAAAATAACTTTACGTTCTCACGAAAATAATTTGGTTCATTCAAAACTATTCGTATTTTCTCTGTGATTTTTTATTTTGTTTCCCAAGCTTCCATTGACTTTTAAACAACAATAATTATCACTTGCCATGTTTGATTTGATGTTGTTTTTAATTTTATTTTCTGTTTAATGATTGTTCAGATGATTTTATGGGATTTCATTATTACAATTATCAAATTAAGTATTACGAATGGATATTATAAGGTTTAAAAAAATAGTATTTATGCAAAATATTTCACGTTAACTGAGTAAACTCCAAAATACGAGTTAAATATACTTGAAAGCATTTTAATATCGACAAATTTTTGTGTAACCTTTTGAATGATACAATATAATTTTTTTTGTTTATTATTATTTACATGTATGGCGATATAAATTATATTGCCACACACCAATCTTAATAAACTAATCAAAGATTGAACGTTCTTTTCTTGATGTAATAATAAAATAAAATAAAATAAAATGCTATCAGGCTAAACATTAATGAATGTGTTCGCTTTATAAAAGTAATAAGAGAGAATATGCTAGTTAAAGAAAAAAAAATCATCAACGTTCAAATAAAACTTTGCTTACTCGAGAAAGATGAAAAGGCGTTTCTATCACGTATTTTCTTTCTAGCTCATCTAATACGTAAACCATCCTATGAAAGAGAATTATCCGTGTAAAATTTGATTTAAATGACAATTAGAAAAAAAAGTTTGCCAAATAGAGCATCTAAGCGAACAGTTGACTAGACCTAAATATGAAAATGGTTTTGAGGCTAGTAAGGTGAGCATGAAAAAGCATGAACGATTATTGTTTCTGATGGAAGCACTAATGAAGTCTTGAGCAATAGATGATTGATCCTATTTCAAGGTAAATCAATAACCTGAGCTTGACACAGATGGATATTATTTTACTTGGATAAAGGCTCAATTCAGTTATAAAAGTGAACATTTTTAACTAAAATTCTTTTATTTAAGTCACTATAGCGGTGTGTTTACGTATTTAGGGAAAATGTACATAATATAATCACAAGTTGGATGGAAAAATAACATAATTTCATAAAACTTTTTGCTTGTTTCATGACGATAATAAACCAAAGTATGTTCTTACGAGCACACACATTATATATTTAATGTAAATAATTTGATTAAGTAACTTTGCAAACATCACACAAACACTCATATATACACAAAAATAATATCTGTTTAAGAAAATACGAGAGAAATATGGGCTTTCTTGTCATGAATTTTATTACGAATGGACCATAATAAAACGTTCATATAAATGCAACAAACATGCTCATGGGGGTCATAAACTTAAAAAAAATATCTCGTATCATATATGAACTTGATATAAAGACAAAATTTTTCCATTAATTTGTATTTATTTGAGTGATGAACTGTAAAAACGTATATAAAAAAATAATTTCTCGGAGGGAGAAGGATGATAATTCAACAGCTATGAATCCGTAAGATAGTTTAATTTGAAGAAACCAACTAATTTAAAGCATTTCAGATGAAATACAATTACAAGCAATAATAAAAAAAAAACATTTAAATTACGATTAAACTATTCAGATCAACATTTAAATCCAGAATTGGAATTTGATTTGAAAATATTTTGCATAACACATTTCCGGTAATTATAATTTCAATAATAATAGTGTTTGGTCTGTACGCAAGCATTTTTCTGTAGTCATATATGATCTTTATGAAAATTTCTTTGTTTATTCATTTTGATGCAACTTGTACAAGTGATTTATTATTAGAGAGGAACTGATTTTTTTTCAAAAACATGATTGTGTTCACAACAAAAAAGTCGGTATTGCCTGCCTAGCAATTGAGGGTCAGAAAAATATATTCACAATTTAAACAATAATAATAAATAATAATAACAAAACCCATACCCTATTGACTGACGGCTCTCAGATTCAAGTTGAATCTATATTCGTGTAAATTATGGGTTGGGCAATAAAATGAGAGTATCTTGTGTCGACAAAAAATCGTAATAATAATATTTTTTTTTATTATTTAATTTTTAAATACTTATAGAAATATTTGTATATAAAGTTTTTTTTTATTATTATTAAAACAACACACAAATAATTGTTAAGTCAGAATCAGAAAAAAAATGTAATAATAATAGGGAACAAAAATGCATTTATTGCATATAATTAATCTATCAATTATATTAAAAACAATCAATCTATCAATTAACTTAAAGAGAATCGACCGTGTTGGTGTGTGAGTTAGTATGAGCAATAATAATAATAGAACAGAAATCGAATAATCACGCACGAACATGACATCAATTCATGCAATTGTAACAATAATAACAACTACAAAAGCACTGACACATTTCTGACAGTTGCATGCATTTTTTTATTATTATAACTTGATGCGATTGTTTTGGAATTTCAGCGTTTTGTAATTAAATTATTGCAAAAATAAGGCAAACTCTTTTTTAATTGGCCAAGATGAAGATTTGGAAAATGTTACATGGCTTATAAATCAACCCATTTTCTTAAATTCAAATTATTTTCAGACACTTTTAATTCTTGAACTAATTAAAGAATACTGAGCGCAAAACGGATCATAGACAGTAGAATGAATGGTGATCGATAGTAAATCGATTCCAAAATCGATAAGATGTAACAAAGGATTTCAATCACAAGTTTCATTTAATGAAGACAAATCAAGCATTCTTTACTATTCAATTCAAAACAGCACATAAAGTTATGCACAAAAACAATATTCATTTAGTCAACCCTTAACTTATTTGATATATTTTGTATTGACACATTTACGCCTTTTATAATATCCGTCACTTACTAATAAATATCAACATTGTCATCACTTTATCAGTTATTTATTTATTATTTAATATTTCAATATATTACTTTATTAATATTTACATTTGTATAAATATCACTCCGGAAGCTAAAATAATATTCAAACACGTGCCGAGTGTACTTGAAAACAAGCGCAACCCCTAAAATAACAATAATAATCATATTTAGTGGAAATTATTAAATAATAGTTAACTCCTACGACTCTGATATAAAATATTTGAATTATGAAGAAGTGTTAAGTAAAACTAGATTGCCTCGAGGTATTTTTCTTTTCTTAACATGATGGTGCTTGTAGGGTAAAACAAAGTGTATCTTATTGAAGTTTAATGAGTCAATAGGAGACAGATTTTTTTTTTTGTTGTATGAGTAATGCATTTTTTTCATTTAATATGAAAATTAACTTATTACAATAACGCATATAATTATTTGTAATAAATAAATCTATGCATATATGAATGAAAATCGATCAGTAATTATAATCAAGGGAGTAATAAGACTAATTTATGATCTCCCAGTTTTATATGGAGCTTGCATATTAATACGTGAATTTCGAACTGAAGGGAAAAATCTCATATAATATTTCATTTTGAAAAATTACTTTAATTATCGATACACAACACAAAGTGCTCATTATTATAGTGATATACAATTTAATGTAAAGGAACCTGACTTTTTTCTCTTCCGTATTCTACCGTGATTTCTCATTTGTTTTAGTTTTTCTATATTATTTTCTTATAATTCATTCGTTTGTATGTTGGTCATGCATTAATTTTCTTAATTTTCCAATACATTTTGTCTTGCTGACCCATTTTTATTCATTTAACACAATCTACTTGTTTTCGTTTGAATAAATCCGAAATTTCACATCAAAAGTACATTACAAGATATAAAATTAATATTTATTATGTTATTGACGGAGTTTTCTTACATGAATACGTGAATTTTGAACAAACATGATAATTATAAATTTTCACTCCAAATTCAAAAGTAATGCAAAATCCAATAAAGTTAAAATAGAATTAAAAAATAAAATATTTTCTTTTATTAAATTGGCGTCACATTAATATTAATTTCATATCAACTCTTAGTATCAAAAAAAATGCGACACATCCTTAAAACTTACAGGAACAATGATTTTTTTTATGAATGGCGCCACTGTTTTACAAAAATATTAATTTATTATTAAAATACCTGTTCATTGTGTCTATACACCTGCGTATAACAATCTGAGTCATCAAAAATGTATATTTTTTAATATCCTTTTAATTTTTGTCTCCTTTTCTGTTATTTATTAATATTCTTTATATTGTTCGTTTATAGGATTCAACTTTATAACAGAAGCGTTTTTAGAAGATTTTTTTTTCATATATAAACTTAGACAGGAATCACATAAATTATGAAGATACTCTAAGGTAATAAAATAATATCTTTAAAAAATTTCATTCATGATTTTTTATTTTATTTCATTATTGTTTTAAGACTTGGATATGTGTATATTGTATAGTGCTATGCTATGATGAAAAGACATCTCTTATCATAATATTTGTTTTTATTGATCATTTCATTTTTTGAACGTGTCCTCTCTCTTAATGTTTGTCCTTAGTGATATAAATTAATAAAATTTATTGTTTTCATCCCAAAAATGTTCCATATTTTTTTTATTAATTTTTTTTTTTAATTTTTTTTTTCTTGTTGAGAATTATTATTTTTTTTTTGTATGTCTATGAATTGTTATTAATATGTAAAAAAAAACCTGTCATATGCTCTTAAATTGTCATTTATTTCAGTTACATGAGTTATTTTTTCCATAGTTTATTATGGTGATTTCAACATATACTTCTTTGTTAAGATTTTGAGTCTTAAAATTATTAGTTTTTTTTGGGGGGTTGTACCGTGCAGTGGTTAGCGTGTTGGTCTATCAATCTTAAGGTTGGAAGTTCTATTCTCGCTCCAGCCGTTAAACTTTACAATCTCAAATTTCCTTTTTTCTGTCTACTCTATTTGAGTTAAAGGCTGTATAAAGGTGACGACTGCTTGGGGTGACAGAATAAAAGCTAAGTCCCTGAGATGATGATACCGGGTATGCACAATAGGCCCAACTGATGGTCTGAGTGCAGGCTTTATAGCCGCCTACAAATCTGATCTGATCTGTTCAGGTTTTTTAGATTGTTCAGTAACAGCACATTTAAATCCTGTTTGCTATTTGCATTACTGGAAGCATTTTCCATTAAATTTTAATGCAAATTTAATTTGAGTATAAAAGTTTACAGAGATAACTTATGAAATTCAATTAAATTGTCAGCACACCATGTACCGCCATCATTAAATTATTGTAAAGCCATTTTTTAATTTTTTTTTCTCTTAATTAATCCTTTAAATATCACACTTCATATACATTCATAGACCAAATACACAATTTTATTATTATTTTTTTTGTTGTTTTTCGTATAATTTTTATCAAAATCGTAAAAATAAATACTACACATATTTCGCCATTTATTCATTAAAATTCATTTTAATAACATTTCAATTACGTGCCTTGAATACAGATTTTCCCTTTTATCATCATAATATATACAATTTAAATATACGGACTAACGTTATTTTAAATAGTGAGCTACTTGTGTAACAGAATTTTTTTGGTTTCATTTTATTTGAGAATTAAAATTATGTTCATTACTAGTGATAAGACAAAAAAATAGAACAGTGGTAACAGGAATTGTAGTTTAAATTTTCATAATTAAATCAAGAAATGGGTGAAGCGTGAAAGAAAAATACTGTCAAAATTTTTATAAATTCAACAATCACTTTTAAAATATATGTTTAAAAAATTCTAAATTTTTGAGTAATTACCTAAAGTATTTTTATTATTATTAGTATAAAAATAAAACAAAAAAACACTTATTAATATTCTATGAACAGAGTAATAATTGATAACGCGACACATTTTTGTAAGGTTTTTTTTCACTCAACAACAAAATAAAAAATATTATCTTTTATTAACTTATTATTCTAACAACGTAAATACCACTATTTATGCCATGTTTTAGTGCTTTCTTATTTATTAATTTTAATATCATATCAACTTTATTTATTTTGCATTTTATTCATATGTTTTGTCAAAAGGGAATTTTTTTTTATTAATTTATTTATTTGTGTAACTTTAAAAAGATTCTCACGTATGTTGAAAGTCAATATTTTTAAATTCAAGCGAAAACAGGTGGTTTTTAAGTGAAAAAATATGAATCGAAACTTCTTTATTAAAATGGTGATTAAAATTATTTTCTTCTATCATGACAGAAAAATTTTAAGGGACAACTTTCAAAATAACGTAAAAATTAATAAATAATTTTACATAGTTTTACCGTGAAAATTCAATTAAAATTGATTTAACAAAACTTTCAAAACAATTTTAATACGGAATTTATTTATAAATTTTTGTAATATTTTAATGAAATAAAATTATAAATACGTGGTATTAAATTTATTGATAGCATTTTCTACGTATATTTATAGAATTCCAATTTTAATTTGTATGCGCTTCAATAAGCATAAATAATAATATAAAATTTCAGTGTAAAATACCATCAATGTGTAAAATGTGGAAAATACCCAATCCAATAATTTTTCAGTTAAAAAGTTTTTCTTTACGATCAAAATTAAGAGACAGCAAAGTTAAAAGTTATATCAAGTAGATGCATGCAGTGTATGATGATAAATTTATAGAATGCAAACACATTTTACGAGACAGATTGAAGTTCATTTATTTATTGAGAATATTTTCTATTGAAAACTATGGTAATATGAGAATGTTTAGACTACACAAGTTATCAAATTGACTTTTTAATATAAAAAGTTTTGACTAGATATAGAAATTTTACAGCATTTGTGTGATTTGAATATGTTTTAATGAAAGTTTTGTTGTAAATCAATTAAACTTGTCCTGTTGTATGTTATATATTTTAAGCGAAAATCTAGAAAATGCTTCCCATGTAAAAAAAAAGATTATTTTTGAGTTCAATTTTTTGATTGTTGCATCTAAAATATATAATTATTGTTTTAAACTTCTGTTGTTGTTTTTGTTTAACGTACATTATCGATAAAAAATGCTCTGTTACGCTTGATATCTGTCTGACAATCATCAACGAGCAACCAAACTATTCGTACCTTTTGTTGGATATTATTTGATTGAGAATTTTTTTTCCAAGCCCTAACCTTACGTAAAAAATGTCATAGTCGGCACTGTTATCAATTTAAAGCAACTAAGTGTTTGATAGCAAAATAAGTGTTTTTTTTATAAAAATGCACTTTTCAATAACATTTTAATTGTAATGTTTCCAAAAGAATTTAAATTTTAATTTTATAAAGGTAAAATCATTCAAATAAGAACTCACATGAATGACAGATAATTCAGAAATTTACAAATCAAACAGATTGCATTCATGAATCGATTCCCATAGTATAGTTTAATTTTTTTTTTATAAAAATGCAATAAAAAATATATAAAAATAATATTGAAAATTATAATTTTCCTGCTTGTTGTGAATAATTTGAACTATTGACCATTATATTGCATTTGCTTTACTACACCAATTATTAATTTACATGTCGGTTGAATAAAATATTCGTGAATGAAAAATTTCAGTCAAATCGTCAATGAAAACCTGTATTTTATTTTTTATAAAATTATATATATTTTTTTCAAATAAAAGTAATGTTGTGTTGATCATACAATTGAAATTCGATTTCGTATTGAATTTGAAAATTTAATTCAATTTTAGTAAAACGAATGAAATTTAATATTATTAAAAGTTCAAATGTGTGAGCATCAAATTCTAATTCATGTAAAATACTGAAAATGATACACAATTAACAATAAATACCACCACCATACTTGATTGATTGCAATCCAGCAGTATCTTGTAATATTATCATTATATATAATTTTTTTTTTATTTGTGCGAATGCAATAAAAAAAAAACAACAATTTATAGAATTTTAAATACGATATTGAATGAAATCATATGATTTTAATATCAATGTCTATCTCTCTTTTCTGTGTTCAGTTGAATCTGTAATAAAAAAATAACAATCAAATTGTAATAATAAAATCATCCAGCTATTCGTTCATCATGATTATTATTTTTTCTGCTTGTGTTTTTTTTTGAATGATTTGCATTGTTTTTATTTTATTTTATTTTTAAATAAAATATACCTGTTCGATGCTCATTATACTTGTGTGTGCCTAAGTTTAGGAGGGTAATTATAGACATGCAAATTGCATTATGTTCAAGATTACTTATATTAGCTCGTCAGTAGGTTCAGGTCAAGATATGTGAAATATTTATTGTATCAAATTCCCATGAGTAAAATTTCAATATAAAGCAAAATAATTTTTCATGCAAAGATTCGATTTTACGTTACTTTAAAATTTTTTTTTTCTAAAAATTTGAACATTTTTTTTTAATAAAATTATCATAAAATCCATTTCATAAATTAATTTCCTGTCATAATAAAAATATGAACAATTGAAAGTCATTTAAATATTTAACAATAAATTAAATGTCCAAAACGAGACCAGCATTGACACACCTGTCATACCTCATATTACATCTATAGACAATTTTATTTTTTTGTCATTTTTTATAACGTATTGTTAAGAGACCCCACTCTTCTACTCAACTTCCCAATTCCATAAATAAAAGCAATCATAAATAAAATAATGATAATAATTGTTTGTTTGTCGAATTAAAATCGAATCAAAAATTATTATATTTTTATTCATATTTTTTGTTGTTTTTTATAATTTATGATCTCATACTGTGATGTGTGACATTTTATAAAAGAAAATGATATTTGACTTGAGCTCAATTTTTATTTTATTTTTGTGGAAAAAATGTTACAATAAGTTTTTTATTTAGTTATATTTTATATTAATAATAAATGCTAATAACAGTTAAATAAAATATGCTTAAGTATGGTAATAATAATAAAATATTTTATCGGAAATTGATACACTTAATATTAAAATATTTTTGTCAATACATTGATAATTTGAATTGAAATTGTTATTTTTAACTGTGAAATTTATCTTTTTTTTCTATTGTTATTCCTACGCAAAAATATCAAGTTTTTTTTTGTAAAATCTTATGATTAATTTGTACATTCAAATCTGTTTCTCTGATCAATTATCGAAACTGAATTATCAAACATTGAGTTGTTAGTGATCATTAATTTTTAATTTACACAGTTTCTTGTAAAGTCAAGGAAATAAATTTTTTAAACATCAAATTATAAAAACTTCGCATGTACTGCCAATTTTTTTTTTGATTGATGTCCAACAACGATTTTTTTCTAAGTGAATAATAAAATCTTATCAAATTCGGATTTAAGATATTGGGTCACAACTCTAATTGTTACTGTCCTGCTGATGTTATTAGTCATAAATAATAATATTTTGGAGATACATGGTGACAAAATAAAACTTGTAACCGACAAATCAACCAGATTAGGTTACCAAAAGAATAATAAAAAATGGGAAATTCTAACCACTGGGCGGTTTAGAAAAGTGCATTTCTATGGGACTCGTTTGATTGAATATCATTAATTTTGAAATAAACCGACATTGTGAAAATAACGGTCATTTTGAAAATAACGGTCATTTTAAAAATTTTGCGCCATTTTGAAAAACTTTCGCTATTTTGAAAATTTAAAAAAAAATATTTGAAAAAATCGGACATTTTGGGCTTTTGACCATTTTCAGGCTCTAGAGCCTAATTCTTGAGCCCAACTTCTGAGCCCAATTCCTGAGCCTAATTTCAGAGCCATTAAGTTAAAGTTTATTTTAGTAAACTTCTCCACCCAACAAAACAAATTATAAATATTTTAAAAAATTTTAACCGTTTTTAACGGTTTTTCAGGCTTTGAAGGCTCTGGAGCCCAATCTCAAAACTAATGAGTTTAAAATCATCCTTAAGACCTCCTCTGTCTAATATAAAAACCCTGACCTCGCTCTGATGGACCATTCCGGAGTTATGGAACTAAATGTGGGTCGGAGTGTTAGAGTGTCAGAGTGTCAGAGTGTCAGAGTGACGGAGTGACGGAGTGACGGCGGACAAACCGTCTGTAATAGTGCATTTTTTCTTACGAAATGCACTAAAAATATATTAATTCACGCAGAGTTTTGAGTATCATATACTTGAATTTCATCTGGATACAATTCATTGAACTTTTCTTCATAAATAAATAATCAATATATACGGTATTTTTATGAGTGAAACATGAAAAAGGAAGTACAAAGTGAAAAAAATCAATCATCCTATGAACCGCATCGTAAAGTGTGTGTTCCTTTAAAATGTTATCCCTTCATTGTATATTTCCCAAAAAAAAATAAAATAAAATATTCGCTTATACACTTAATATTCATTCATAACACCTCATTTATTATTTAAAAAGCCAAAATACGCCACAAATCAACTAAAATTTGTGTGTGTATGTGAAATTACATAAAAGTTATGTTTCCCTCTACAAAATTTCGGTTTATGCATTACACACTTTTTCCAACATTTTTATTATTCAATTTTTTGTACTTTTTTCTGAAATCTGTTACATTTTGGTGCCTTAACTACATGAATAATAGAACAAGATAAATTGATGTAAATTGAAAAAATTATCCACTTTATTCATATATCGTTAGAGTTTGTTAGTTGAATGCACGAACAAGTGTTTTTAGATGATGAATTTTCATATATTAATATGAATGTCTTTCATCTCACGAGTCTGTTTAATGGACTGAGAACCAATTTTTAAGTATCAAAATATTTCCATAAATTTATCATAAATAGACTCGACCGTTGAGTGAAAAGCAAAGCTTGAATTCTTCGTAAACTGTATGACTCAAATATTTTTTCAATACATTTTTTGAACACTTATTATGAAAAAAATTGAATATTTATTATAAATATTATTGATAAATCGCACTCAATTAAACAAATTTTTCACAAATATTATTTTATTTTTTCCTAAAAATAAACATTTTTAACATAAATATTTTAAAATCAACTGTTTAACATCAATTTATATTTTTTGAATACTGTAATAATTTTTAATATTAATTATCTAGCTTACCTGGATAATTTTAATTTTTTAGAAGAAAACTTAATTTTACTGATATCAATTTAATAAAATTAACAATTTATAAGATAAACAAAAAAAAATGATAATACGAAATAAAAATAAATTTTCGTAATTTATGTGATTAACTTATATTTGTCTATATTAAGAGAAACATTAACCAGGTTCTAAAGGCAATAATAATAAATAAATATAAATATGTATTATAATGATTTACGATGCGAAATTTGAGGGAAACCATAAATTTCGGTTTTCTTTTCATGGAATATGGAACGAAAAATAAACTGTCTTCAATAATATAAATGATGAGTGAAAAATCATTAATAATAATCATAATTCACAGAATCATTTGCACTCGTGATTACTTTACTGCAAAATATTTTTATTATTCATTTTATCTTGATGGCAGAAAAGGCAAAGACTACAAATATGACAGTGATTGTCATCATTAAAAAAGATTCATTTTTATACAAAATTATGATTAATGTTTGACTTGTGTGCTGACAAATTAAACGTTTAGATATCAACGATTTCAGTTCGAGTTCAAATGATGTAATTTTTTTATATTAATGTTACATACATACATACAAAAAAAAATAACATTCTTTAGAGATTTTCAGAGTTTCATGTCGATTAATCATCATTATTGTTATTTTTTTAAACTCTTTTCTGTATTTTGTTTGTTTTATTGATATTTGCCGTTTATCAAAATCCAATGAGAGACAATAAATTTACATTTCACAACGAAAATATTAATAAAATATATTAAATTGATATATCGTTGTCTTCAAGGGAGATAAAGAACATTGAAAAGGTGAGAAATAAAATGAAAAATGATTTTACAAAAATTGATAAATGATAAAAACAATTAGTGAACATTTAGTGATTGAGATGTTATTTTTAATGGTAATATATTTAAAATAAAAAAAAACTATACATGTTAAATTTTAAATAACTGTGATTTCCATAACAAATAGAAATAAAAATTACTTTTAAAAAAATTTCCATTAACACATCTTTTGTTCTAAAATATTAACAATTCAAAATTTCAAACAATAATTTTACAGCATTTTGTCACTGGATTTATGACATCCATTAGTAAACATAACTGTAATAATGTCACCTTTCATCTGAACTATGGGTGACAGCTGTGAACTGTGATTAACAACAATTTTAATAACAATTCAAGGCCTAATCCACTTTCAACAGATAAAATAAAAATTACAATAGAAATAATTTCATACACTTGAATTATTACTTTTTATTCACATTTGAAGAGATAGATTAAAGTAGGAAAAAAAATTATTTCACTGAACAAATAAATTAGAAACAATTAAAAAAAGTCATTTTTTCTGTTTATATTTATTATTATTGTTTTTTGTTTTGTTCTATAATGTGTATGTATTACATTATTCTGCTATTCAAACATGTGACTATTTACAAAAGTTTTTGAATAGTTTTAAATAATTATCAATAAACACACTTATTTTAATTTTTTTTGTCAACAAATGGATGAGCTTAGATATGATGATTTGATACTGTTAGAAAATAATTAACGATAATCACACGCACAATTTTATGAAAATATTTGAAAACAAATTGTCTACCTCTGGCCTATAAAAATTGTTTTGTGCACTAAGGTGGGTCGTTTTTGAACTATTTTTTTCTATGACTTCACGTTATACGCAAAAGAATTTTTTTTTAAATAAATTGAAAACATATTTAATGAAATTTCAAGTTTTACCAGGATCGAGAATACTATCAAGATTTAATTTTAAGAACTCTCCCACTACACAATTGTAATGATTGATTTTTTATGACTTCACGCCCAGACACAGAGCCCTTTAGAGCCACCGGACTTGAGTGAGAGGCAAGATCCAACCATTAAGCGTCCTACGATACCTATCGACCATCCTTTCGGTATACACCGAAGACCTATAGGTTTGGGGACGAACTCTATCCAAAAAGAACACACAAGCTCGATTAAGGATTTAGTGATTACAACTCATACCGGTTATAATGATTTGACCTCGGTGTGATACCAAACAAACTGTGTTTATGAGCCAAATTCACTTGAAAAGTCAATTAAAACGTCTTAGATGCCTTTTTATGACCCACTCTAATGCTTCAGTAAATAAAAATTTACATAAAGTGATCAAAAATTACTAAATATTTTTTCTTACAAATAATGTATCATGGTTTTATTTTTGATTTTCAACCACAATACAAACACATCTATTGTTTATAACATTTTATTACTAAAGTTTTTCTTTATTCTACAATTTATTTTTTATTATTAGAATATATTTTTTCAACTATTTGTTATCTTTTGTTTTATTATATATTTTTTTAACTTTTTGACTAAATCAAACGTTTTTCTTTATATTTATTTTTCTATTATTACCAGGAATTCAAGTTATTTTTTTTTCATCATCAAAAAAATACAGTACACTATTTTGTAACAAATATTTATAAAATTAGAAGAAAAAAAATGTTTATGATTATATCGTGTTCAAGATTCACAAATTTTAATTGTACTGGCTTATTTTTTTTTGTTTCATTGAATAAAAATATTTTAAAACATGTGAACAATGAACAAATAAAATTATCATAAATTAATTTTATTGTAGATTTTGTGGTTGGAAAGCCAAAGAAAATACATGAATGAAAAAAGATTTTTAGGACATGTGTGATAGCAACAAATCACTCATGTGGACAATTATTTGTCAACACAATTACACACGCATATTAATTGTTTGTTGATCTTGGATGTTTTGTAAGAATGATATTTTTTCTTTTCAAATATAATAAAATAAAATTCATTATTGATTGTGACAATTAAAAGTGAGACAAATAATATATGACTAATAAATTTTTAATAAAATTGTATTTGATAGAAGTCACAGTCATCATCATCATCACTATTGTTTGCAATGTGTCTTGTGATGAAATAATTAGCATGTGCTAAGTATTAAAACGTGGAGGAAACAAAAAATGTTTTTGATTAAATGAAAATTTTTGGTAAACAAATTCAAGATCACTATTTATCACTAAGCAAATCGAAATTATTATCATAAAAGCGTTTATTGCGTATTTCCTTGTAATTATCATTATGAATTTTTAAACATTTTATTGTTTAGCCTTATTCATTATGTATCATTAATTAATTTTCATGAAATAATAATGAAATTATATTATACGCACACACCTTTGTGTTTTCCATGTGTATCAAAACAAAACAAAAAACTACAAATAATCATATCAACCTGTTGTTGTTGTAAAAAAAAAATTAATTTCTTAATAAAAATTAAAAACAAATTTGAATTGTATATTGAACCGTGCCCATATTTTGCATTTCAATTGAATTTTATCATTTATATAAAATAATAATGAAATAAATTAAAATCATAAATAAAATGTTGTTAATATCTTTATGTAAAAAAAAAAATTAAATTTGCTTTATTTGTGTCATGCCATTCTAGGTCATGCATATACTCATCATCTATGGAACAATATTTGTATTAATATGATGAAAATCACTTTATTGCTGAAAATAAAAATTTATATGAATGATAATAAAAATTTTTCATGCTTCACAATCATATCACATTATATTATAATTAAATTCAAAATTGACCTGTTGTTATGCAAATTTTTGTAATGTAATATTGTGTTAATTTTTATTTAATAATAATGTGACAGTAGCAGATTTTAATAAAAAAATTACAGTGCATAGAAAAATAATGTTTTAATGTTTTTACATGAAATTTTCAATAATATTATTCAATTATTTTCAATATAAAAGTTAAATAAGAAGGTGACAAGTTTTTTTTTGAAGTCGATTTCAGCATCAAAAGACCTTAGTTGTTATTTGTTGCCCAAGAAATAGTCACATTTACCTATTATACGATTCAGATTTTTCGAAGCCAGAAAAGGGGGCATTTGAGTTTTAAAAGTTTCAAGGCCAAGCAAGAATCAAAATGTCAACCTTTAGTAAGTAGATGTGGTCACCATTACCCGTAAAATTCGATTAAAAAATTAAAAAAAAGTCATATTCAGAAATTTTCACTATTATGCAATAAGCAAAGTCCTCAAAGTGAAATAAGAAACGTTTAGTTAATTAAATGAAAAAATTTTAAGGTTGAAACAGAGTCAGATAAGCTAAATAATTTAAAATTACTTCGATTTCCAGAATGATGGATCATAAGTTAAATCTTGCAACCTTTAAATTTATAACTTCAGGTTAACAGCTTACATTTTTTTGAATCTTACAAAATAGAACACACTACAGTGACTCCAAATCATATCCCAACTCAATACATCTGCACAAAAGTGTATATTAATCGATTTTTACATGTTCTGTATTAAATATATAAATGTTATATTTTGCATTTCATATCATATTACAATGATTGACCAAAGAAGTATATCAAAGAAGGCTAGCAATTGACTCGAATCTGTACAATTCTTATTCCATATATATGTAGTTTAAGGTGTTCGTACAGAGCTTATCTACAAAAATTATTATCGAGCATAAAATTATGAGAGAGTGATATTGGGGAATTTGACTCCTCCTCTAAAAATAAATTTCTCTCAAATTTCCCCTTCAGCTTGTAATTACATACGTATGTGTTTAATGTACGAGGGGAATAATATGTAGAACATTTACAAAACCCTTGCAGAATATCTGCATACATGCATTTATGTAATAAAGTTTTCTATGTATATGTTTCTCTTATTAATACAATCATGTAGATACATGGAAGCACCTTTAGTATGTTTATTTGTTACAAAACATCCGAAGAGCATAAAGAAATTGCGCCTGGGAGAAGAAAAATCGTATACAAACACAAACGTATTCGTAGGTTTCCTCTTATATACTAAAAAACTTTTATATACTTCTCTAGAACTCTTGTTTGATACTAAAATATTTTGTTTTACTGCTCAGTGCTTTAGTATTGTACGGTTTCGTAGCAAAATTCACGATAATATTTGCGCTGTATTTTTGCTCGTCTTCGACGGTAAAATATATTTTTTTCTTTAATTTAATTCTAAAAGAAAAAATCATCTAAATAAAATCAATAGTAGCGCAAAAAAAAATTTAAAACATTTTGTAAAAAAAATTGTTTGTCATTTTCTATTGAAGTTCGTTGAACAACTGAACGTGAGTGTAAAATTCAAAAGGTGTCCAAAAAATAAATTGCATCAAAAATAAATAAATATCAAAAAGGGAAATAATATAAAATCCGTGTGTGTAAATAAATAAATAAATATATGATATATACAAAATGTGTCTATGTACACACATATGATAATATACACACACAAACACACGACATTTATGACAGCACATTGATATGTGTGAGGAGGATGAAAGAGACATCAAAAATTAAATATATGTAAAAAAACATACAACATGTATGATATACGAAATGATGATTATTATAGAAAGATACTCAAAACAGAGACATTTAATATTATTTGTTGCTCAAAAATAATTTTTATATCAAATTCATGCAAACACACAGACACACACACACAACACACTCATCATTCATAACACAATGCGACGGCATGCCATAGACATGTTAAAAATTCCACTCTCAAATATGATACACATATTTCATATTCAGAAATATTTTGATAAATTATTATCAAAAAAAAACAACAAAATCATTCTTCATACATGTATGTTTGAAAATTATATAACGACGGTGGATACAAATATTAATAATATGAATCAGAGAAAATCAACAGAAAATGGGTGGAGTCGAAATTCATAAATGTATAATGTAAATCTATGTAAATATTATATTGGAAGAAAAATATGACGAATTATGATGCTTGGTGTGCAGTATATTAATGTGCTGTTCTAATATTTTGTGTGTGTGTATTTACATATAGAATTATATGAATGAATTAATAACGTGTTTTGGTTGGATATTAAAATATGGAATATTAAATTTATAATTTTTTTCTGTGGTGAAAATTATATTAGATTACATGCGCGTTGTAAGAAAGTTAAAATTACTCAAGGATTATTTTTGGTTTAGAAAGAATATTTAACTGAAATGGGATATCATGAAAAAAAATTTTTTTTTTTGAAAATTCATTTGAAACGTTTTAAAAGTTATTAGTTTTTTAAAATACTCAACCTTTGTTTTTGTAAATTTTATCATTCAAAATATTCCTTGTATGATTTTCTTAGTTTTTCACATTAAATTTAAAAGCATTCTTGAAAATCTTAAATTTGGACAATTCGAATATTAAGGAAATGAAGAACGTTTTATATTTTATGATCACTTGTAGGCTTTGAAGCTCAATTTATCAGCCTAGTCAGAAAATCAATAATTTAAATGCTTATGAGCTACTTATTTCAACTGGCTTTAATATACTATTCTAGATTTTTTTTTTAATTTAATTTAATCAGAAATAAAAAAGTCGACAAAGTCTCAGATTACCTGAGTGGGGTGAATGAAACATCTATAAACACTTTTCTGAGGAAACGCACCAAAAAAAGAGAGTTTATTTTTTTATATGTGCATAAAGTCTCAGAATTTTTCTTAGGAATCGAGTGTTTACTTAAAATAGTCAACTGCTGAAATATTTTTTAATAGCTTCAGTGATTACAATTTATGGGTTTTAATTTGTGTTGATTTCTGACGAAAAATAATTCATTACCATTTCCCATATGATTTTTTATGAATCTAGCTAGACTTTTAAAAAATTGCGTTGCGTGTTTTTCAGTGTTAATTGACTAAAAATTTTAAAATCTACGATTTAATAATTTAATATCTTTCATCCATTATTTTTATCTAGTAAACAAATGGAAAATAATTTAATTTAAGTAGTCAACAATGAAAATGGTCAGTCGCAATAATTAAGATGTATAGGAAAGATTTTACCACAAGAGTGATATATATTAGTGCTAAAAGCTTTTATGCAAAGATTATAATACGAAAATAATAGTTTTTAAATAACAATAACAAAAATAAAATCTAATAAAGTCAAATATTGAAAAAAGCAACTACTTGCTTATTTTGTGTATTTAAAAATGTCTAGACGAAAACAATATCGACCTGTACGGGTACAGGAAGAAGATGACAAAATAAATGACAATATTAAAAGTGGTGCTATAAGAAAAGCAACAGAAACAACTGATGGTAATGAAAATAATTGTGCTACAATAAAAGAGGAAATTGAAGGGGGTGGTAGTACTTTTTCTTCTAGTAATGTAGTAAAATCAATATTAACTGAAACCACAAAAATACCAACAACGCAAGCAGTTACAAACAATTTACTACTACCATCATCAATGACAACGTCAACAACGACAAAATCATTTAAAAAGTTAAACGAAAATAAAATTGTGAATGAAAATACAATGCTTTTAGCGTCATTACCAGTGCCACCACTACCACCACCATTGCTGAAAATAGCACAAGAACAATTACAACAACAAATAGAACAATCCTCGGATCGAGGCAGTGAAGAAATCAATGGTATGTAAAAACTTTTCTTACATTTTGTTATCAAATATATCACATCATTTTAAACATCTTGAAAATTTGATTAAGGACATTTTTTATCCATGGTGATCATATTACATCAATCCAAAAAAAATGATTTGACCTTCACAAGACCTTGAGACAAGAAAGCACATCATAGGTTGGTGCGTTTCTACTTCATCTTCTAATGAAGCAAATTTTTGCAATTTATTTATCAACTTATGAAGCTCATCATTCTATGTCTCAACTCACACGAGTTCAAAATGAATAACATTAATTTGAACTTTTATTTATTTTTTCAATTTATTTATTTATTATTTTACTTTTTTTGACAAATTTTTTGTGTTGTCACTAATTTACTATCCATACGTGATTTGTGTATGTAACAAATATTCCGAAAAAAAATTAATCATATTCTGTTGTATAGTGGCTAAAAAATCGTGTGAATTTATGAAAAATATGTAGTCGTTATGTTCGTTATTTGATTAAATTCTATTCAATATATTAATTTTTAATTCTAAATGGTGTTGTTATAGAAGTTTTTTTTCTGTTTTATTTTGCGTTCTGCCATGCCATGCCACGACAATGACATTGTCAATAAATGGATAATTGATTATGAGGACGTGTCGTTCATTTTTTGAGGTATTTTGAATTTTTTATTATAATTTTTTTCAATTTAATTTCAATGATACCAAATAAATTGTTGTATGTGTCAATTAGTGAGCTCATTGAGGTGATATTATTTGAATTTTTAATTTAGTTTTTGATTTAAACATGACAAAAATTATATTCTTTTCATGGCATAATAATAAAAAATTGATTCAAATTTATTCTTTTTATAATTAAAAGTAAATTTATATTCTAAACGGGAATAACAAAACAAAAAAATGTCTTGCTGTGATATAATTTGCTACTGTATTTATAATAAAAAAAAATCTTTTCTCACACACGTCCTTGAATATCATTTTAAAGAAATTATGAATGAAAAGTATTTTTATTGACTGCATATAAACTTGACGTGAAACAAAGTATAGAGAAAACAGAAAAGAATCTGAATAATAATTATCATCATCATGATCGCAACAATAAAAACTCTATTAATGTCGTTTCTATAGAAACACACATGTTTCCGTCAATGAATAGCTTCAATGTGCCATTATACCAAGAATTCATTTTGTTCTTTTCTGATTTTAAAAAATAAAATGTTATAATAAAGATAGAAAAAAAAAAAATATATGAAAAAAATCATAAAAAGTGTGCCTTATCCTCAAGAAGTTATTAACTTCTAAAATAAACTTTTATGAAAGAGGGGTGGCTAACTAAAAAGTAAAAAACAAGAAGCTTTCAAGTAAAATAAAATATTTGTGATAACAGCCTCACAAAATTTTTAAAAGTTGAATTTTTTTGAGCCTGATTTTGCGATGTAAGAAAAACCTAGAAAAAACAGTGTTCCTTCCTACTTCCTGTTAATACTCAAAATTCAACTTTTAAAAATTTTGTGAGGCTGTTATCACAAATATTTTATTTTACTTGAAAGCTTCTTGTTTTTTACTTTTTAGTTAGCCACCCCTCTTTCATAAAAGTTTATTTTAGAAGTAAATAACTTCTTGAGGATAAGGCACACTTTTTATGATTTTTTTCATATATTTTTTATTTTTGGCTTTTTAGTATTATTTTTCGTAATTTTATCTGAATTTTTGGAATACACATTTCATTTATAATCGATGTAACCACATTCTGTTAAGAGAATTGATGTGTATGGAAAAAATTTTTTTTTCAAGTTCGTCTTAGGTCTTTGGTGTCTTCAGCAAAGTTGTAGTTTATTTTGAGAGGATTTTAGTGATATAATTTTTTTTTTGATTTTCCGGGAAATTTGTGGAAATTTTTTGATTTTTGTTCAAAAACCGGTATTTTGAACCAAAAGTTGTTCGGCAACTCTATTTTTTTATATGAAAATCAAAAATTCTAATGATGAGGCTACCTCCGCGCATGAAAATAAGATAAAGTTTCAGAAGAAACTATGGGTCTACGATGGCTCAGAAAGGCTGTAGCGACGTTTTCCTTCACTTCCATTTTTAGATGTGACTGAATATAAAAGTATTATAATAAGAGAATTGATGTGTATGGAAAAAATTTTTTTTTCAAGTTCGTCTTAGGTCTTTGGTGTCTTCAGCAAAGTTGTAGTTTATTTTGAGAGGATTTTAGTGATATAATTTTTTTTTTGATTTTCCGGGAAATTTGTGGAAATTTTTTGATTTTTGTTCAAAAACCGGTATTTTGAACCAAAAGTTGTTCGGCAACTCTATTTTTTTATATGAAAATCAAAAATTCTAATGATGAGGCTACCTCCGCGCATGAAAATAAGATAAAGTTTCAGAAGAAACTATGGGTCTACGATGGCTCAGAAAGGCTGTAGCGACGTTTTCCTTCACTTCCATTTTTAGATGTGACTGAATATAAAAGTATTATAAAAACATGTTCTGTTATGAAAAAAAAAATGAGATAAAATGATATGATCTTTTGACGATGTTCGGTTTTTTATTTTTTTTTTTTATGAAAATGCTGTTTTTGATAGTACTGATGAATTTGATTTTTTTTAATTATAAAAGGAATATTAAATTTATAAATCTTTTCCATATCCATTCTATGACTTTGTTTGTTAAAAATAGCGACAAGTTTTCCATGATCAAATTCCTCATATTGTTAACCTAACTAACAGTTCAAATGCTCAAACTCTTTTGTACAGATTGTCCAAATTCGAACAATGAAACATGATTTTGAAATCAAAATTGATCAAAAAAATTAAAATGAATGAATTACAACTTCGAACGATGTCGCTCAATATTCTAAAATAACTACAGTAATAAATAGTCGTAAAGTAATAAAAAAAAATCTAAACACCATTTAGCACATAATTTGTTTCATTTTGTTTTCACAAGACAACCCAAAGTACAACAAACATACAATTTTTGCAATAAAAACAATTCAAGAATTGCATGCAAGATTGTAATTGAAGATTAAACCTTCTGTTCGCTTGCAAATATATTTCTTAGACAATTACACAGGTACGAATAAAATGTTTTTACTAAACGAAATATCAATGCGTACTATCATCATTTTTTTTCTAGCTAGTTGGCTACACTTTAACTATGCTTTTTTTTCTTATTCACGGTTTTTTGAACATTATTCTGAAACTGGCGCTCTCAAGCAGAGCAAAATAGTATCGTTATCGGATGAAGGTCCGATGAATTGAATTGTTTCATAAATGATAAAGCATTTGAATGACTTAATACATCTTTTGAAAACAATTCATTATAAAGAAAAAAATAAATATCAAAATTATTATAAAGACCCTTTAGAATTATTTATGAGGCACCTGTTCAAAAAACTAAAAATTTAAAAAAATTTATTCACACTTTATTCATTTGAACAAATTACTATTGAAAAGAACGTGTCTATGTTTAAACTTTCTTTAATAACACCGTAAAATTGTTATTATTCAATTTTATAATTAGTTAAGAAATTCACTTTGAGGGAACTCATTCTTATAAAAAAAAATTTTATCAAAGAATTTATTCATTTATTTATGTAGCTCTATGCAAACTAAATGTGTTAAATGAGTTCAGCGCAACATGAATTCACACCCCGCGGCAATTAGGTGTCCAATAATATACACTCTACTGAGGATTAATGACCAAAAATGCATCTGTTTGTTGTTATTGTTAGTATTTGTTAATCATATCTCATTTGATATGCGAGGCGGACACAATACAAATTGATTATATTTTAATTTTTTGTTGATAATAATAATTCATTTACACTTTTGATTATAAGATTAATTTATTTATATTTTTTTCTGTTATTTCACGCCTTTAAGGTTGTGTAATAAATTTAATTTCATAAAAAATACAATAAAATAGGCATTTAAATATTGTTTTGTTACAATTATAGAAACGTTTAACAAGCATCTGCTCATATATCAAAAATTTAAAAATTGAACTCATTGAACTTTTTAATTGTCCTGGAGGAATTTTGAAGTTTAAACGGTTTTTACATTCAGTCAAAAAACGGAAAAAGTAACGAGGTGAACCCACTTTTTGAAAATGAGTAGCGAATCAACAGACAATCCTTTAAAGATTTCATTTCATTTAAATTTAGCAATAATTAAGTTACAGTAAAAAAATGATAATAAATGAAGACATCAAATGACAAAAAGCTACATTCTCATTCTATAAAAGAGTAAACGAATAAATGCAATTAGTGTCTTCAACTTTTGCTCATTCATATATTGCAAAAGTTAATATAATAATTAAGATTGTACAATTGAAGTATCGAGAAACAGACGTGGGTATAAGCAGTTTTCCATGCTTTCTTAAGACATCTCTTTCTACTCAATATTTTAGATTATTATATTATTATAATAATAATAATAATAACATACATTTATAAAATACACAAATAAATAAACTATGTTGTTATGTGAAGAAAATATATCTTGTACAAATTAATTAAATATCACAAATATAGAATTCCAACATAATCGAATCCGTTTATATTCAATTGAGCAAGATATTATTATTATTATTGTATGAACGGTAAAACAGTAGCAAGTTTAGTGGACAATGGCAACAAGATATTATTGGATTTGGATTATCATTATATTAGTATTGTTGTTGTTATTATTATTATTTTAATATAATAATAAAACAAGAACAAGTTCAATGTTTTCCCATGAAAGTCATCCAATCCACATTTATATTAATATAACAAACTTTTATCATTAATTTAAAATATATGTATAAATGTTTTAAAGATACAGAGTATAATAAATATGGAAATACAGACAAAAAATGAACAGAAATCGAACAAATGATGTCTGTATATCTTTTTCAAAATGTATATTTTTGAATTTTTTTTATATTCAAATAAAAAAAAATAACAATTATAATATAATAAGTAAACAGAGACAGGTAGTAGTTGTTGTTATAGTGATGAACCTGATTATTTGGACAAAAAATGAAAAAATGAATGACAAAAAAATTAACTCAAATTGCACAAGCCTTTTATTAAGAGTAGCTTATGTTCAAAATTTACTTTAGATCAGCGTAACATAGAGGATCATTTTTTTGGGCTGGCTTTTAAAACCTGTAATGAAAACATTAATTTGGCTGATTGAATATCCTTTTATCCTCTCATGACAAAAAGAATCCATTAAGTACTTGGCCTTGATATCGAAGAGCCCGAAAAAGAAACATTTGATCAAGTGAAACTTCATGACCGAAGAGAGAATCAAACTTACAATCTTATAATTCTGTCCAACAATATTTGTGCACCACTGTAAGTTAATATGTAAATTTTCTTGCAATTCCATCATTTTATTCTTTATATTTTTAATAATAAAATAGTAATACTGCAAAATTTATGTTTTAACTAAATATACACACAGAAAACTGCAACATAATATTTATGTTTTTATATGACAATATAATTTACATATCTCCATTTCATGTCGTTCTTGCATTATATTATATATAAATATACAAAATTTATGCTAAGCCAGAACCTTTTTCCTTATCATCATCATTTATGTGATGGGGGGATGGGCGATGAACAGCATAAACTCTTATTTTTTTATTTTAATAATAATAAAACAAAAAAAAAGTTTCATACATATAACAAACAACAACAAGAAATATGAGCAGAAAAGAATTAAATTCTGCATATACACATTTAATGTATGAGATCAAGTTATTATCAAGATTTATTGATCTCTTGTTTTAAATATTAACATGTTATACTTTTGCTTATAAATTCGAATATGTATGTATATGTATATTTATGTATGAATGTAAAAATTTTCTTCCATTCTGTTTCTTTTTTTCGTTATTATTATTTTATTATTATTGTGTTATTATTTTATGTTAGTTAGTTCAACAGTTCTTTTTTTTTGGCTTTGTTATATTTTGTCCAAGGAAAGCATCAAACATGGTTGAAAAAATTTGCGTATTATCGTCATTAGTATTATTTTATTAATACCATTTTATTTTGAAGACCCATACATTTGAATTTGAATAAGCGTCTGTTTTATCTGTTAAATTTGAGATTGTAGCTCTTAAATGATCAAACAAAAGGTGTTTTATTTCATATGATCAAAATAAAGAAAATAATAATACAAGTTCACATCGCTATTTAACAAAAGATGAATGGAACATAATTTTCAACTAATAACTGGTTTTCTCTTGACATTCAAATAATTTTAAACCTAACTATTAAGCAAAAAAAAAAAATGTGAATTTTTATTCAAAATTTAATAAAATATCCATTGAAAGCGTGGAAAAGGAATCTTTATATAAATTAGTATAAAAATTTCACGACTCAATCACATTTTTCTTTATCACTTTTATCTCAAACTCTTTTCACAATTCATAAAAATGTTTTTATCCAAGCAATATTTTATCATGAATAATAAACTCATAAATATTCGTTCATTTCAAATAACAGTCACATAAAAATATAGTAAAATGATACGTTTTTACTTCATTTTTCAAATTTTTATCCAATATTGTGTGTTTGAGACAATTCGCATATGTATTGTAAATATAAAAAATTTTCTTGATTAGATTCATGTCGTAAATAATATTGAATTGAATTTGAATAATGATCATAATATATTTTATTACATACAGAAGAATATAAGATTCCTTTACGTCACAATTCAATTTGAAATTTTTTTTTCTTGTTTGAAGAAAAAAGGGATTTTCAATAATTTTTATACTAAAAATATCCTGTAGAATAGAAAATGTCAAAATCCTTTGCCATATAATAACAAAATAAATAAATAAATTCTATTTCAATTCAGAAAGAGTCAGAAAAACGCATGTTATCGTCATGTTTAATCTTAATGTAATAAATCTGTAAACGATGTAATAATTTATAAATATTATTTGATTTAAATCTAACGTTCGGTATACAAGAGATATAGACATTTTATTAATAAGACAAAAAACTGGTTATTATATCTTTATTTATCTGTTATATGAAATTATTAAATACTGTTTTGTATTCAATTTAAACTGTTTATTAATAATTTTACACGCAAGTGCGATTTTCAATCTGATAATGTGTCGTCAACAAGTATTTTTTTATATATATAATTAAGGAGGATCGTTTTTCTTTGATAAATCATAAAAATTTTAACTAATAACTTGTGAAAAGATCATTCACGAATCCTAAAAAAAATTTTCGTTCGATGAGACACAATTATTATCACGTACAACTTTCTCATATATACTAACATGGCACTTAGGACACACTTTGCGTTTAGAATCCAAAATATGGTTAGGAAAGTAATCATTCAAAAAAATAAGGTCTTTAAAAAATTTTTAAAACCACTATGTAACCCAGAATTACTTTTGAACAATCTAGTCTTGGACTATTTCGCATCCATTTTAAAAATAAGTCAATATGCCTTGCTAGTTTAATTATTTTATGATACAAGGCAAATCACTAATTTTGCAAAATAAAATTATTAATAAAAATATGATAAATAAATAATTTATTAGATTTAAATGAAATAATTCTCGTACATAAGCATTTCCTGTAGTTGTCGTTAATGCCATGTATCAACTTACTTATGAATATTTTAACATTAAGGCTCATGCTTCATTTTAAATATAATAATTTAAAGTAAATTATCCATCGTTAAAATCAAGCCAAACACACTAAAGTTAAAAGTTATTATAGACGTCATTTTTGAATTTAACGAATCATGTCACTTTTTGTCTTGGTTTATTTTTTTTATTTTTATTATTATATTTATCAATATTAAATAATATCAATTATAATATGCAAACATTATTTTTATTATGATAGAATAAAATGATGATGTGTGATCACGAACATGATTTAAAGTAGAAAAAAAATCTGGATCATGATTTTAACAAAAAAAAAAAAAATAAAGTCAATAAAATTGCCTGGAAGAATTTATTGCGTGATTATTGCAAGTTATACACGTCTCGAGACATCAAACTTGTCAACTTTTATATTTATCTGACATATATCAATAATTTTTTCGCATATTTTGCATGATTTTTTTTTATTGGTAATATTTTATCATTATAATTGGTATCAACTTTTATAAAAAATTTGAAAACTGAAGGCCTTAAAGTTCATTGAATCACACACGATTTCTTAATATCTCTTAGTCAAAAAAAAAGCACAAATCGATTCTGTACAAAAAAAAAATCTCACATTATTAATAATGCTTATAAATGTTTATTTTTCATTTCAAAGAAAATAAACAGACAAAAACCTAAATGAATCTCATAAATTCACGTTAAATGCATTTTTGTTGCTAAACATTGGCTTGTTGTCATTCATATTTACGACTATCATATAAAGAAAAAATATATAATACTGTGAATAAGAAATTTGACCAGAGTAGGTCGACATGTTAAATATAAATTTCAATCGAATATATATTTTAATTTGTTCTCTTCTTTTTATGTACATTAGCAACTAAAAACAATACACTTTGCACTTTTATAACAACAAGCATTATACAGCATCCCGGACTAACGATTATAAATCTGCATATTACTTATTATTATATTTAATATGAATGTTACCTTTTTTTTGTTTTTGTTTTAATCAATTAAAATAAGCGATTTCGTGGGACTGAACTTTTTATTTTAATATTATTTAAGTATGAGACAATCTTTAATAAAAAATAATAAAAAGAAGAACAAATAATAAAAATTAATATTATAAAAAAATGTCCATAAAACAACTGCAAGAACATGTGAGACCATTAAAATATTCCTTTAATTAAATGTTATTTTCTGTTCTGAATTATAATATTGATATGATGATGATGATACCGATGTCGAATATCAGGAAAATACTAATAAAACCTTAAAACGCAATAAAATCATAATTCAGTGAGGTTTTGTAAGTCTCTTGTTAATTTAAAAAAAAATATATAAGTTATAAAAATTTATTATGTAGAATCTTTGATCAAAATTGATATGAAAAAGAAGAAAAAAAGAGTTTTACTTCAGGCGCCACACAAATGCAATCTACATACAACGTATGGACATTCAATGATCCATTAAATCATAATAATTACGATTAATGATAAAAATTGTACATAAATGGCTGAACTAATATGAATAAGTATGCGTCAAATAGTCAGAAGGTTTTTTCGTGAAGTATTAAAAAATAAAAAAAATAATTTAACAATGTGCTGATAAATTTTAGCAAAATTTCAGATTTTTCACCTTTCTTCTTACTTGAAGGCAAAAAGGGTATCTAATATCTTCCATAAAATAATCATCGCGTAGCCTTAATTTTTATATGTAAGAGTCACATCAAGCCAGACCATTAATCATAAATCAAGGTTGAAATAATTTAGGCAGAAACTCGAATCGTATGAGATGCAATGCGATACGTTTAAAACTAACCCCAATTCAAAGATGTTATCAAAATCAATTTAATTTTCTTCTTTATTTATATTTCTTATAAACACTATAAAGTTTATAACCATTCTATACATTGCGTTTTATTATTCTTATTACATGTGTATTGAACCTGTAAGATACAGCAAACAGAAAACCTGGTGCCTCGTATCTTAACATTGTTGTTGAATTAAATTAATAAAATTAAATCAAAGGAAAAAAAATTAACCCTTCCTTTCCCAGTGTCACACAACTAGTACATTGAATTTAAATACGTTTTGATTATTTTTAAACGTAAAATTTAATAAAAATTCCTTGAGAAAGCTTAAAATAGCTTCCTGCGAAAGAATGGGTTAAAAATGAATGTCTAATTTCGCCTTCAACTCAGACGTTTCATCAAAATTTGATTTTTCCCTATTTATATGGAAAGATGTTATATAACATTGGCTATTTCATTTAATTTTACAACGCTTGTAAATGCCTCATCTTAAATTAGACCATCTTGACTCATAAGTCCTTTTATCCATTTCAATAACTTCTAATAAAATAAAAATAAATATATGTGAGCCATAATTTCTCATACAAACATCTTTTTGCAACATTCAATTTAATTTATTTATGATCTTTTTGCTTCTCACTTTTCCATTAAAAGATGTACTCCGTCTAACTTCTGTGAAATAAAAAATCATATCAGATAAAGATATCTCTCTACATTTCTGAAAAATGACATGAATTTTCTTTTTGACTGTACAAACTAAACTGCCCAGTTATTATATTTTCATTATTATTATTGATGACCAAGCCATAAAAAAGTGTATATACAGGGATAAATTTTTTATTTATGACCTAAAAATAATTTGCCAAATAAAAGTGCTCTTTGCTGTTTTGTTATTTTCATAAAGATCTTTTGCCATATAACTGTATATCAAAAATAACAATAAATACAGAAAAATTATTACTTTTTTGATTTGAATTGCACTTTTCTTACATTTATTTTTCATATCATATAAAAATGATAGAGAACTGATTTATGTGAATCATATTTAATGCTACACATGTTCGTATCTCTGTAAGAAAAAGTTATTATTTCATATTTGTCTGTATGTGCATTATGTTGGATTAGAGCAAGTTATTACTTTTATTCCTTTGATAGATTGAACGGTGAATCCTTTATAGAAGAAAAAATTATTGTGATGTGGAAAATTATATTGACCGCTTATGGTATTAAGAGAGATATGAATCAATTTTTATGGGTCATTTTTACAATTCAGAATTTTATTAGCAGTCAAGGGAGAAATATGAAATAGCATTGATTTTTACTTTCTTGACCAATATTTGATTTCCATCGTTTTCAATAGCGTTATGAACATCTGTTGCTTTATTTTTAGACCAGGTTTGATAAAAAGAGAGGGGACTCAGTAAAACAGGTGGAAAGAAAATCAATATTTACTAAGGGTGTTTTTAAGAAATCTTCAAGTAATTATTAATTTTTTTAAAAATAAAAACAAATTGAAACTACTAGACTCATCAAAAAATGCATTTCAAAAATGCATGCCCAACAAGTTTAGAATATTAAAAAATTTAGTAAATTTTGTTGTGATCCCAAACCAAATTTAGATAAGTCAATTCTTAGAAAATAATGAACTCATTGGAAAACTTTAATGTTAGGCTCTGGCGACTAATTAATAAGTCTAAGTCTACCGCAATGAATACAATTTTGCTCCAGTGAACTATTCTTGAAGCCTAGGAGTGGCAAGGTGATGCTGTAAAGGTGCATTTTTTTCTTCAGATATTCACAAAGAAAGAAAATGTTAAAATGCAATAAAATTAACTGAAACTAAATTGAAAAAAAAATAATTTCAATATAAATAATTTTCTTTTTTATTTTGCACAATACAACAACAATTTTCTCTATTAACTTTTTCATATGTGTATAATAATGTGTTTGTTGCAAATAAATATTTGAAATATTTAGGTTTTAAATCTTTCTTTCTCTATTAATGTTGTTGATGATGACTATGTACTACATATTCGCTCAATATGCATAATAAAACACTTTAAAACGGTGACAGCATTTGATTTATTGATAAAAATAACTACTTAATCGCATTTTTGAAGTGCACACAACACAATTTTTTTGATTTAATTTAATTTTATAGCGGAATATTTTTTTTCAATTTTTATTTGTAAAATTACGAGGAGAATTGATTATTTAAAAATAAAACAAAATAAAGGAATAATTTTTTTATTGATCTTTTTATAATTATAACTTATTCACCGATTTATGTATTTCTTTTTGACTTTTCAAATTTTAACTATACACTAAGTTCAAGACGCTCTGTAGTTCAAGGGTTCATTTGGAAAAATGAGCTCCTTTGCCTGGGGTTTACTGGATGGTTTTTATACTAATTTTTTCGTGTTTTTCTTGTGTAAAAATTGTAGAAAAGCTGAAAATGTTTATATTGCTCAAAGATTTCTCTGATATTTTTATTTTCATTTGAAGCAAGATTCTTGTAAATAGTTGAAAATATTAATTTTATTGTAATTTTATTTAGATAAAAAAAATGTTTAATTTAATCAATAATAAAATCATTTTATTAAATCAAGATTTGACCCTTTTGCAATTCTATTATAACCTCTTCTTTATTTATGTTTCTAACTTCATCACACCAACTAAAAATATTTTTTCTCCAGACATTCATCTCATTCGAGACTTCGACAAAATATTGTCACATCATTTCACGTATAATTTCTTATACAATTTATAACACAAAAAGATTATCGATTAAAGACATATCGTGCATATTTTATAATCCGAGAACAACAATAAAATAATGTGTATGTTAAACATATTTGAATATTGTGTGTGTGTGTGTGTGTGTGTATGTGTCTTAAAGTTCGTTCAAAAAAAATTAAAAATAAACGAAGAAAATCAATGCGAATAAAATACAACAAATAACATGAAAAGATGTAAGTAAATAAATAATTAGATGCAAGAAGAAAAAAAAATTAAATACCAATTGAATCGACTTGAATCTTTCATTTTATATGAAAATGAGACATAATAAACAGTGGGCTCGAAATAAAATAATTAAAATTATAAATATTTTTCTTATGAAAGTAAAGTTTTGGCCCGTTGTAGTAGAATTTCAGAATTTATTCTTTTAAATACTATTCTGTTCTTATACATCATACATTTATACGGCATCATACTAATAAGAAAATTAAATTTCGTAAAAGATAAAAATAACTATCGCACCAACATGTCATGCATACATTAAAAACATATTTCATAGCAATTAAAATATGCAACAACGCGACAATGAAGATACACATTTATAGTATAAAACGACGAATAAGTAGCAGCACAACATTGAATTTGTTGTGTATCGGGTCGAAGGTTAACTCTGAATCACTTGAAAATATTCTTTTTCTGTAATAATACTTCTTGGTGTAATTGTTGTTGTTGTTCTTACTGTAATTTTATTTAAATAGCAAATTTAAAAAATTGTGAGTAATTCTGAAAGAGAAAAATAAATAAAAAAAAATATAAAATCAAAACATTTATTGCATTTTATTTAAGAAAAATATTTTTAATTTATTTGACTTCTTGTTGTAATTTTTTACATTAATTTATTTTTTTGTTCTGTTACAAAATCATTGCCTTGATGACAGAGTCATTCGCCTCTTTTTAAACAGACAGGATATGAAGTTTTTTCTTAAATTATTTAAATTTTACATCTTCTTGAAAATCAAAATGAAATCAGTTGAAAATTCGTTTTCCTTATATAATTTGCCTTAATTAAAAATAAACAATCCGATCAAAGGCAAACGCAATAATTTCACTGCACCCGCTGAATTAAAAAGTTTAAAATTTAAAAAAAATGAGCTTTCATTTGTTTTTACAGACAAAACTAAGATATCTGAATAATCAACACAGTTTTGAACTCCCAAAATTTATGATTTTTTTTTTAAATATACTTAATATAAATATTTACATTCGTTAAAGTTGTTACATTAATTTTTTTTTTCACTTACAGGAAAACGGGTTAATGAATGTCAAGAACTCAACATAAATGGTAAGTCGTAAAATATGAATGATAAACACTTACCATGATTATTTAAGTTAAGGTCATGTTCAACACAGTTCGAAAAATTAGAAAAATTGTTCTGAATGTTTTTTCTAATTTTCTCATAAAAATCCTTTTGTCAATTCTCTTCATACTCCTAACAATATCTAATACGGATTCATTTTTGAAAATTGAAATTAAAATTAAAAAATCGAAAAATTTATATCAAATCTGTGTTATTGTATTATGTGTAAGGAACAAGAAAACCCGAGGACAATATTCCTCAAAAAAATCAAAAAATTAAAGTTCTTCATAGATTTTTTTCTATAAAATTTATTTCTTCCTGTGTACCTCTATGTTTATGCTTTATTTTATGTATTCATGAAAGTGATTTTATCATAAAAGTCCTTTTTTATAAAAAAAAAAAACAAAAACATTTTATAAAGGAAATGGTGATAGCGTATAAAAAATCGTGTCACATGAAAAATTACCTTACGTCAAAAAATAATGCAGGCAATAGTCATATCACATCATAAAATCTCTATGAATTTATATTAAAAAGATACTTTAAGAGCCACAATCATTGTCCGTTTTTTTAATGTAATTAAAAATTAACAGATTGAAGGAAATTGGAAAAAACACGAGGCTCTCCTAACTTTATTTTAGAACTTGTCCAAAAACTCTTGTCTGCATCAAACTGCGCTTTTATAATCGAATTCTTTTATTCAGTTTTGTTTTAAGTTACGGTTGTAATGAAAAAAAAAACAAAATATTTGTTTCAACATTTGTATCATCAACAATCTTTTTTTTTTGTATAACTTCATTCATAAACAAAAAAAAACTAACTTAATGTAATGGACTATGTTTAGATTTCAGTGTACACTAAAGAAAAAAATGTAATTTAATAAAAAATTGACACAAAAATTATTTTTGAGTGGAAAAATTAGTAACGTAAATAATTTTTTTCCGTAATGTGTGTGTTCAGGACTCTGGAGATTAATGAAGAGCGATGATCGTGTCATTAATATGATGGTTTGTTACTTTTTTATGTTATTCCTTGTTTATTATTAATATCCCTTGACAGTGTTACTTACTTTAAGCTGTAAAAAAAGCGCTTATTTATTTGATGTGAGAGAACAGGAAGTGAAATATTTGTTAGAAAGGTGATGATTTCTTTAATTCCAGACGTCATTTTTATGGGACAACACAGTTTGTTGAACTTTATTTTTGGTTTCCTTCAAAAAATCTGTTGTATTTTAATTAACTTCGATTTGAAATTTAATTTGCATTGTTAAACTTGAACGAAATTATCCAGTAAGGAATTTGTTAAAAATTAGCCTAATGTGTGGGTAATGGTTTGGAAAATTATGATTTTTATCCTTTTCTCAAATTTCACACAAACACACATATGCGATTTATATTTAATAATAAAGCAAAACAAATATTAAAGGGTAAAAACTTCTTCTTTTTTCTCCTTTTTTATGTTTTGTTCAGAATTTAATAATGTTGAAAATCATATTCTACGGAAATATTATAACGATATGATACAACAAAACAGAGCAGTGTTAAATATATGAGGAATGAGGGAGCATTAAATTTCAAAAGATCGTATCGCAAATTGAACATTGTCGATACTGATAAGAAATAAACATCAATAACTTGTAAGCAAAAAAGAAATATTTTATTATATGCAAAAAATGGAAGGGTAGAAAAATTATGATTACGATTTTTATAAAGATGCGATGATTATTATTATGACTTTTTTTTCGTATACAAGTTTACTTCTTTCATAAATAAAAAATTGAATAGAAAATTTGAATCAATAAATTCATCTAATGCCATAAAAGAAAAAAGGGTTTGGATTTTTATGAAGTCAAAATTCAACTCGTCACTATAAAAGCACAGAAAATTGAGAAAAACGCTAAAATACGACAAGAATTTTTTGACGTGAAGCCCTTATTTGGATATTTTTGAATTTAATCTGACCTTAGCATAGATAAGATATGAACAAGCTCTACCGCGAACCCAATGTTCCTAGAATAATTTATTTTAATATTTAAATTTTTATATTAGTTAATGTCCCAATATGAAGTGAAAGACTATTTGACATTTCAAATTATTCCGAGTTATTATTTCAATGATATCCAAACTCTTTTTATTAAAATTAATAATTTTGCCTCTATCAATATACTTTTTTTTATAATATATGACTTACGGCCTCAAGTTTATTGACATCCCTCGATTTTTCTTTTGCTATATATCAATAAATTTTTTTAGATAAATGTTGTAATAAACCAAAAGCAAGTAATCAACTTGAGTAAAAATGAAAAAAAAAAAACAAATTCGTGGAGATCAAGCCAAAAGGGTAACAATTTACAGTCATTCAGTTCAAAAAACAAGAAAATAAGAGATGAATAAACATTACAATTACGTGAGAAGACTTTTAATAATTTTCTGAATCATCTTTCATTGAATACAGCATTGAATTGATATATATTTATTTTATTTTTCTAATATTAACTTATTTCGCGAGGGATTCTTGTACTTTACGAGTATGTGTAACATGATTGAAGTTTATGGTGTTCATCAATCTAATTTGATGTAAATATGAAATCATAAAATTGATTCAATGCAGTTACTGGAGTTTAAATCTTGAAACAACGGTTATAAATTTTAATTTAATTTTTCTAACATGCATTTCAGCATAATTGCAATAACTATTTTTTTTTTGAAAACATGATGTTCAACTTTATTTTAATCTCGGTTATTTGACACTTCATTTTAGTGAAATGTCCTTTAATTATTATCTTCATAATCCGAGACACGCGATATTACAAAAAATGAAAAAGAAAATCCATCATGTATAATTTTCCAATGTTAACCTCACTTAACCTTATTATAATGTTACTTTTATTTATGCCTCCCCTTGATGATTATTATCATTATTGTTTTCTATTATTGAGTGTATTTCTATTTAAAATACAGAGTGAAAAAAAAATATTTTTACAATGAAAATGCCATTTAATCCGATACATCACGACACACACATGAAATTTGACTAATTTTTCATTGATTTTTATACAGTTATTAAGAAGCCGTAGAATTAAAGTAACATGAATTTGACTCCTCTTATTAGAGAAGTGAAAAATTAGACGCCCTTACATAATTTGGTATTATAAAGTTTGACACAAAGGATCATTAAATTATTTGGAGAAATCAACTTGAAATTAAAATAATCGTTTATTAATCATTTTAAAGATAAAACCATAATTGACCACACATAATAATTTAAAAAAAAAATTAGCTATATAATAACGAATTTTCGATGATATATACGTTAAAAGTCGTAAAATTCGTTTCGAAGCACAAGCTTAAATACCATTAATTCAAACGTTAAATTTTTATAAGAAGTTTAAAAATGTATACAATTATTATTAAATATTTTTTTTAATACGCCGTGTGCATGAGTTTTTTATTACTAATTAAAATGTTGCCCCTAGATATAAATTTATGTGATGATGATGTTTCATTTACTTGCACTGTTTAATGCTACTGATGCCTCTGTTTATCGTAAATTTAATACATTTTTTTTATTTAATTTGTTTATGAAATGTAAGTCATTATATATTTCTATTATAAATATCATCACTGTCATTATTTATATTATTATATTTCTTTTTTTTTGTTTAAAAATTAATAAAATGAAATGAAACTGTAAAATTTTTATTAGAATTGAAATTTTACTTTGAAAGGTATTATTTTATTCAAAATTATAATTAATTAGGGATTCCAAACTTTTTTCTCAGAATTTATTGACCATTTTTACTCGACATATTTAAAGAAATTTTGATGGAACATAGTTTGTTATATTTTTCTTTTTGATAAAAGTATAAGATGTATCAAAAAATTTGAAAATTCTTAACAAAGCAGTTACCAAAATTTTTAAACCGAATTAGTACGAAAAAAATAATACAAACTCTCATACACTCTCAACCCAAATCAGTGGGACCAGTAGAAAACCAGTGGGAGACCAATAAGAGGCCAATGGGAGATCAAAAACCAGTGGGATAAGTAAAACCATTGGGACCAGTGGGACAAGTAAGACCATTCGCACCAGTGGGAAACCAATAGAAGATCCGGGGAAACAATGGGACGCCAGTAAGAGACCAGTGGGACCACTAGGAAAATTGAAGAATCGTTTTTAAACTGAATTAATCGAATAATCGTTGAAGTTCCGAATAGAGTTTGAAACCAGCACTATTGTTTAAAAAATTAATTCAATTTCTCATTAAATTTATATTTTATTATTTAAAGAGAGACATAAATGCCAATACTTATTATAGAAATAATGATGATCAGCATCATTGTAATAATAATAATAATCAAGAAACAATGTTTTTTTAAATAAAAAATAATAACGATAATAATATAAATAAAATAAAAACTGAAAATGAAATAAAAATAAAAATAAAATAAACGAAAAGTGATGATTATTAAAACATCCCCTGAAGCCATAAAATTATATTTTTTGTATCAAATTTTATTATATTTTTTTTAATGTTTTATGTAGAAAATTAATATTAATAACATTGCATTACATTGGCTTCATAACAATATGATCTTAAATTTTGTATAAAAATATCCGACTAATTAAGAATAAAAATTTGTTCTTTTTTTTTGTTTTATTGAAGAACATTTTTTTAAAAGCGGCATATTCACTCTCTCGAATCATATTAATTGAAATCAGATAAGAATCAAAAAAACCAAAAAATATTAAAATATTTTACTGCATTAATTGTGTGTTTTTTTAAACATATTAAAATTAAACAAAAAATAAAACTTTATTCAATAATAAAAATCCCAAGTTAAAAATTCAAGAAGCGACAGAAAAAATTGAATAAATTATTAATAAAATTTTATGTTGATCGTTTTGAATATGTTAATCACCAAATATTGTGAGAGGAGATAATCAACACGATCAGATGAGAAAATGTTTATGACAAGTTTAAATTATTAAGCTTGCGTGTAAAAATTCTTTTTCAAAATCATGAAACAAAACATACCGATAATAATTTCATGTAAATAATAATATGAAAATTACATCAAAAAGTTTATTTTAATCCTTATTACTATCCATTGGACAACATTCAAAAACGTGTTCGAATAACGCTTAATTTTAAGATCCTAACCAACTGCAGAGAATAAAAAGAACAAAACTTTCGCGTTTTTATTTCACATTAATTAAAAATACTCAAATGTATCAAATATAATTGTTATAATGAAACAGAAGCACAAACAAAGATATCAACATTTATTTATGATGACAAACGGCTCATTATTATCAATATTTTTTATGCCATATCTATGTATCGACTTTAACTTTATTCATTTTCTGTATAATAAAGTAGCAGGGAATTATGATCCGCCTTGTGCATTTTTTTCTTCTCTTTGTTATTTTTTTTGTCCCCAAACGAAAACTTTAATACTTTTGTTGGTCGTTAATGATTATTTTTTATCTGATTAATAAAAATGGTGTAGCAGAAAATAATAATATAAGAACAACGGCCTTTACCACAAATATATGAAAAAAAAAACTAATAATAATGAAGAGATTATGATAAAATTACAAATCAAGTGTGTATATTTTTTTTATTATTATATTTAATAAGACTTTTCGATCAAATATCAGTGCCAGCCACACCTTTTTATTTAATTTTACTAATTGGATTTTTTTTTATATTTTTTACTATTGAATTAAAAAAAAAAGTGAACAGGTCTCTAGCTCGAGCTAAATTAATATAAAATAAAACATCCAGAAACCAAAACAGCTCCAGTCTTTCTTACTTTCCAAATTTAATCGAATCCATGGTCTGAATGTATTAACAAATTTCATTTAGGACACCAAATTTTAAAATTTAATTGAATAAGTATTAAGAAAAGGGCTGATTATGCTTTATTAAATTATTTTTTCATTAATTTTAATTTTTGACATAGTATTTTTGATGAGAGGGAGAAAAAAAATACATTCAAATATCGAAATGCTTTAAAAATTTTTTGAATGAAATTTAATTTTGTCAATTTTTAACAAAAAACAAGTCAAAACAACTACACACTTTTCTTTTTTCGTCTTTGTGCATATAAATACAGAAAATATCACATAGATCTTATCAGACAATAAGTCGCCTTTACTTTTTTTTCAATATCATTTTAATTTAAATGTGAATTTTGACAATCAAGCAACATAAAATATTTCTTCTTTTAATGAGATACAAAAAAATTCATGTCTTTCGCGACCATTTTTACTTGTATAATACCATACAACATTATTATTATAAATAATAACAATAATAATAAATGTATCGCATGAAAAAAAGAAAAAAGATTTGCATGCGACAAAATGGACACAGAGTATAAAAAGGAAACAAAACTGTCAATTTGTGATTTCGAAGATTTATGGATTTTGGCGTTTTTTTTTTTTGGTAGTAGTAACAATATTTTGAATGTTTTGAAGGTGCAATATTTTAGGTTAAATCTTCTTATATTTTACCAAGAAATCATCATTATATTTAAAGTGTTTGAAAATAAATAATTCAAATACTGGCAGTTTGCCTTATTTTATGATATTCCTTATAATTTTTGGTGCCTTTTTCTTTTTCCTTGAATGAAGGTGAATAAAATTTATGTTTTGATACGCGGGCGAAGAAAACTTTAAAATGATTATTTCAAAAATTAACTTATCAGAGCTCATAATATGGTCAAGCTAATTCAAAACTTTTTATCACTATACAGATGAAATTATAAATTGAGACTTGAGACACGTGCTCTATTTTTGACATAGAAAAATATTGGTAAAATTCATTGATTTTCATTCACCAGGAAGAAAACTACTTCAAAATACATACAAAAATAAATCAAATAAGATTACAAAACCCCTTAATATTAACACGTTATTCATGCACTTTAATATTAATACAAAATTTTACTCTTTTATTGTTACTTTATTTTAGGAATTCGTATAATGGACAGATGCATTTATTTCAATTTTATTATTATTTGTTAAGTCATTAACATTATTATTACAATTTTTATTTTTTTTTTTGAAAAATATTTTGAAATTAAAATGTTTCCAAAAACTATTTTTTGAAAAGTGTGTTAAATTTATAAAATTACAAATACAATAAATTAAAGGAGGAGGTGAAGGCCATTAAAGTGTGCCAAAGTATTGAACTGGACAATAAAGTGGACAACAAAAATGATTACAATCGATTAATAACAATAATAATCAGCAAAATTTTAACAAAAGAAATTTATGGGAGGGTGAAATCAGACACACTCTTCTAAATTAAACCATCACTCGGAAATAAATTATTTTAGATTTTAAATTGCAATAATTTTTACTTAAAATCAAACATTTCAAAAACAAGAATTGTTCATGAGTAATAAATATCGGATTTGAAATAATGCAATTCATATCCTGTTCACATTATTTTAATATAAAAATTGCAAAAATTTGAAATTTATAACATTGTTATTACTGTTATTATAAGTACTTTGAGAAAATTGTTATGATAAAATTGTTCAAATACACATTTATTTATGTAAATTGATATTTAATTTAATGATTTATTTTAAATAATTTCAAGTATTATAAGTGCTGTATCTAATCAATTTGATATCAATTTTCAGATAATTTTAATAAATTATATAAATATTTTCCGTTCTTATATTCTAATAGAAGGTCCAATATGAATTTCAATTAGTAGGAAATGAATATATGAATGAATATGATAGTGAGATTTCTGCTTTTAAACTATTCCGATATCAATGAAAGAATGTAAGGATGTAGATTTGCTTTTAAATAAAACGGAAAGTAGGGTCGTTAGCTGTCTAACGTTCGTTACAGCCTATCGTGTACTTTATAAAATTTTTGAATGAAAAATTATTTTTAATAAACAGTATTTTTGAACTTATGTAGGTCAATGTTACTGGCTCCTACATTACAATATGATGAAAGAAATATTTGAAAACAAGAAAATGAACGTGTTAGTTCAGATCCAGAAAATCCTGGAAGACCAAAACGGCAAACAAAAATTGATAAATTTCATAGGCTTCAAAGAAATTCTGATTGATTATTTTCAGAATTACCATATTTATTAATAAACTTCATATTTGAATATTTTCTTGGTTTTCTAAGAGACTTTAATAAACTAATTATATTCAGAATAATTTAAACTGACTCTTTAACTTCCAAGTCTCTCACCTTATCAATCCTTAACATACTACTTTAAAAAATTATAATAAAAGTATTGAAAAACCTGCCACTCAAAATTCCACCATTGAAAAGTCTGTTTCATGTCACACTTATGTGTGTAGATACTTATATGAGAGCACGATGATTATTATCGTAACTAACTGTAGAAGCAGTTATATTTGTGTTATAAATGAGGCTCAAGTGTCAGTCTCAAGTGTGTGAATTGTCAGCAGGCGAGAGAAAAGATAAATTATTTTCTCATTATTTTTTATTATGAGCACAAAGGTAGAAAAGCCGACTTTTATTTCTTATTTATTACAATTATTATTATTTTTGTATCTTACGAGTAAGTTTTCCAGACTGATTGTCTGAAATAAATTGAATCAAAATACATCAATAAAACCGTTAAGCTTTGCAAAGAAAAATAATTTTTAATGCTATAATTTATTATATTTTATTTATTCATATTTATGTAAAATGATACAATTTTTCTTAAAATACTGAAAACAAATATCAAAAAAAAAGTATTGATTTCATTCAATACAAGTAATTTCACCCTCCCTCTTTTAAAGTAATTGAAATATTTAATGATCTGTAATGTAAATCATTTTATTTTATACTTTTCTTCAGAATCGAAGAAATTTTGGTATACTGTAAGGAACTCTCCCTCATTTCTTCCTAATAGTTGAGTTTATTGAAAATAAGACAATGTTATTTATTTTTAGGAAATATTAATGACTGTTACTGTCAAAATTTTAAAATTTATTACATCTACGTGTGTTTAAAGAGAAATTCTAAGGCATTCATTTGACACACGACCTCTTGACCTGAATGAGAAATTTTGAAAACGTTTTCTTAATTCTAAACTAACATTCAAAAATCACAATTATGAATTTTCTAGTAAATGAAATAAAAAACATTTCCTCACCAAATGTTTATATAAAGTAATTATGAACTATTAGTTGAAATGTTTACAAGTAAATTACGATTTTAAAATAAATAAATAAATGAGAAAAAAATACATCTTAACAAAATATTTATGACAGTAATGGGTTAAAGACAGTAATCATAACTTCCTATAATTGAAATACGTTATGTCTGTTTTGTTTTACATTAAAATTTGAAAATATTTTATGAAGTAGTGTTAATAATATTTTGGGTGTTAAAATTTTATCATGTGTGTAAGATTATATTATTATATTTTTGTTTATTTATTTTAAATTTTTTAAACTAGAAAAAAACATATGTAGAATTAACGGGTTAAGGTGAGTGGCATGACGTTCAGTCAAAAGTCATTATTGATTGACGGTTTGTTTATGATATTATTATTAACAAAAAAAAACATGAGAAAAATAATGATAATGACATTGTTAAAAATATTTTAATGATTTGATGTTAACAAAAAAACTTATCTTGATTATATGGAATGAAAATAGTTTTTTAATGAAAAAATCATAAGTTATGTAAAAAACTAAAGATACCTGATTATCTTAAGCTGAAAGGTATAACGTATCTACTAGAGTCAATATTTTCTCCGTTATTTTGTACACTTTTACCAAAAAATAGAACGAGTATTGAAACGATTCTATACTTTTGCAATACGCTGCAAATCAAGAAGTGTCTACGCCTTCGCACAGATCAGATTAGATAAGCTAAAGATTAGAAGTATTCATAGCTTCGAAGTTACTAGCGTGAATTCATTCAAACAAAGGGTTTTATGATAAAACTCTTAAACATAAAACCAATGAATGCATATTCATTTAACACCAATTTACCTTCTAGTAGTTATCTGTGACATCTGACCCGTACTATTTAGCTCATTAATAATTTTTAATCTCCCCTCGTTTGGTTTTTGATTAACACAATACGGCATCAAAATATATCAATGATAAACCTTGTCATTAACTCATATTTCATCAATTCGACACATTTTACACCCACTCTGACTGCATACTCAACGACACCCTTCTTTAATAACTTTTGGCCTTTTTTTGTTTGGAAAAAATTATTCAAGTATTGTTTTTCTTGTAAATTTTATTTTTAAATTTACAAAAACCAGGAAAAGGAACAAAAACAATGACAATGAAAAGGTTGCACATTACTATAATTCAAAAATCGGACTATGAGCAACAATGTATTAGACCGATTACCCTCTATTTGACCTCCTATTTGTTGTATTATGATGATGATGGGTGTAATATGACAATTTAATATCTTTATGGTTTTATCAAAAATAGAAAAATAAAATAAAAATTCTACGTTTTCAAAAGTTTTTAGTTTATAGAAAGATGTATGAAAAATTTCTATGGCTTTATTTATTAGTATTGTTATTATTAATATTATTTTTATTTTTCCTTGTCGTTCTTTATCGATACAGTTCTTTTTTTTTGAAAGAATATTGCAATTGAATTTCATTTTTATGGATTTATTCTGTTGTATGAGGGTATTAAAAACATAATAATAATAAATATATAGGGTTGCGTTCCAATAAAATAAATATTTGCCCAACACATGAATCAAAAACTGGACAATGAACACAAAAAGTTTTCTTTAGAATTTTTATTATTTCTAATATTTATTGATTTGTATTCATTCTTTTGTAATTGTTTGAGCGTGTGTCAAAATTTAAATTGAATTGTTTGAAAGAAATGAAACATACGAATATTTTTTTAAGCAAAAATCAACACTTTCTCTCCTTAAATCCAAAACAATATGATTATTAAAATTCACTTATAACATTTTTCTACCTTTAATGAAAAAAGATACCAGTGATTGCCAGATTTTTTACACAACCGCAAAATATAACAATGAATAAAATAATTTAAAAATATACATATATTATTTATAAATAGTTGCAGATCCCTCAAACCCCTCTTCAGTTTTTTTTTAATTTAAATTTAATGAACGTGATAATAAATGTCACAAATTTTCTACGATAAATACATTTGTTGTCATTTTCTGTACCGAGAAATTAAAATTATTATAAGCATATCAATGGAATTCGTAGATTTTTTTTGTTGTTATATTTTAAACATCACACAAGGTTGGTTTTTTTTGTGATGTATTTGGTGAGTAAGTGCGTGTATAATATAGTTTTACCAAACCAAATGTTGATGATGTGATGAAATACTTAATTGTTGATATTATTATTATTTTTTTATTGCTGTTGACTTGTTTTTAATTTTTATTGTATTGCCTCTATGTTGTTAAAAAAAATAATGTTAATGTCAAATTAAACGCTTGTTGCTATTTGTACGTACTCAATAATAATAATAAAAACAATAAAACATGTGAAATGACAACGATTGTGAGAAATTTCTAATAAATTATCAAACTAATTACATCAAGCTAATTTTCTTTTGTTTTATTACGACAAAGTGTCTGAATTTTTGAGAAATTTCTCTCAAGTCATAAACAATGACACACTTTTTTAAAAATTTAATTTAAATTAAGAAAAATTGATAAAACACAAATGTTTCTATAGTCAAATTCAAAAATGATTAGTCCTGGTACCAAAAGTAAGAATATGCATAATTTTAAATTTGAAACAAAAATTTATGCTTATAATCGGGAATGCACTGATATCAACATTTCTTTCAGCTTTATTTGTGTGACTTTAATAAAATCATAAATGTATCATTTATCGTCAGTTACCCACAATTTCAAAACAAATATTTCCACTCTCAAAATAACGTTCTTATGCTTGTTTAATGTGTGATACCTAGAACATTATTTATGTCACGAAATATTTTACACCCTCAACTTACTCAAAAATGTATAAAGTCACTCTTTCACAGTATAATATTCATAATAATAAAACGGTGTAGTAGTTGGTGTCAGTATAATGACTTATTTTATGACTGGTTGCAAACCACACACATGTTCACGAAATACATTTTCCAAAAGATATGTCTTATTTTAGATTTAACGAGAACCATAGCTATAAACACGTAAATGATAAGAATGGGAAAAAGTTATAACATTATTTTAACGTATTATTTTATGTTTTATTATATTGAAATTGCGAAGACAAATATGGTTATGAATTGAATAAGGTAGAAAAAATAAGAAAAATTTTTGATGAAATTGTGATTTTGTTTCTTTGGTTATGAATGATAAGGGTTTAGGGAGAAATAAGAGCGTGACATTCGTCAGTTTACATCCCTCACCTAATCAAGTGTTTTAAAACGAGTTCTTCGGAAGTTTTTCTTCAATTTCATAATTTTTTTTCTGAATAAAATTTTTACTTTGACTTGTCCCAGTTTTTGAAGAACTGACTTACTCTTATTCTGGTCAAAATGATTCACAATCACAGTTTATGTTGGATATTGTGAGTGCGTTCTTTAAATAATAATAAAAAAAACAACGGAACACAATGAGAACCGTAATTCCTAATAATAATATTTTTACAACAATTTCAGAAAACAAAACAACAAATTACGCTAATAATACACATCAAAATGATATGTACAATTGTTATAAAATATGTTTCTATATTTTTTTTCTATATGATTTTACTTTACTCTGGTGTTTATGTGCCCTTTTTATTTTTAAATTTATCGCGTATTAATGCTAATATTCTGACAACAGCACTTAGATATTCATTCACAATTTTTTTTTGAATTTCTATCTATTGTTTTCTATTTTACATATGAATACGTTCGCGCTTTTTACTTTGAATTTTTATTTTTCACTTGTACATTTTCTACAATTTTTTTTAACATTTTATTTATTATTTATTTATGAATTTTCCCTCAAGCTACTTTGCTTTTATTTCTGCATAGTAAACACATGCAAATAAAAGCAAAATTATTCCTCCTTACTTTATTTTTGTTATTATTTTAAAAATTTATATATTTAAGTCAGTATAAAATGAAGGCAGTTAGTCAGTCAGTTATTTTTCAAGAGTCATCAAATATGTTTGAAGTGAAAAATTTCGTACTTGTAATGATGATGATGATGATAATAAAATGTTTGCACCGAGGTGGTTGGTGTCTGTCAGTTCAGAATGAACAAGCTTTTGATAAATTGTTATGAAAAAATTATTTGTGGTTAATTTATTCGAAAAAAAATATAAATAAAAATGTGATTGTATTGTGAACTTAACAATAATTTAAAGTTTAATATTTTCAGTTTTGCATTTAGTTTTTTTTTATTATTTTCGATTAATAGTCAACTATAAAACAAAGTTTTCTTGTATTAGCTTAATCATAAGTTGAATTGCTTCTTAAATTTTGCCAAAAGTGTGTTTGCCCTGTTCAGTTCATTTATGGGATATGAAAAAGTGTAATCATGTGTGAACCTTATAATGTCCTTGTATTTACTTTTATTTCTTTTTCAATTTATCAAAAAAAAAGTAAATCAATATTATTATTAGAAATTTTGATTTATATTAAATACATTTTTCTCATCAAACAAAAAACTTGCAAGTAATAAAAAAGAATATTCAAGTTCAGAGACAAAATGGCAACTCACGACAGTAATTTTATCGATCTCATCCATTTATTAACATATAAAAAATGTTTTCCAAGTAATTTGAATATTTTTTGTTATAATATTTCCATTTTGTTTATATTTTATACATTTACATAAAAAAAATGCATTTATAACAACAAAATATGTATATAAAGGATTCCATAATTGTATGAACAATATTTAAATGTATTTTTTTTTTAAATTAATTAGCATAAATGTTTTATTATTATATTTATATTTATTGTAGTAGTTACTTATATGTTTATATTTAAAATATCATATCATAATGGAAAACAATAAAAAAACATGATAATTTTGCAATGTCAAGTGTATCTAAAAAAAATAAAAAGAATATACCTGAAATTCTGGAACACAAATCGTGAGATTTATTTTATTATTGACTATGCGTTTAGATCCCTCTTATTTTAAGTTCATAAGTCTCTTTTTTTGATTATATTTTCTTTATTTTTTTTAAGGAACAAAACAATATTATAGTTATAATAATGTCATTTAATAGGATCAATTGAAAAAGACATGTTAACATATAACATTTCGGGAAAAACGGATTTAAGAGGCTTTCTAACTATTTTTTTAAGTCTTTTTTTGTTTTCATCAACCACAAACGCATTAAACAGAACATGCCATGCCATGTGAAAAGATTAGTAGAAATCAGCTACTTCCCTTCAATCTTTACATTCAATTTTGCCACAGAGTATGTTTAAAAGAATTTTAAAAAAATTCATTTAATTTTGCATTTAATATTATTTTATTTTTTATTACAACTGTGATTTTCTTGAAGATTTGCATCAAATGCAATGTTATGGCCAACAACCATGGCTTAGTCGTGCATCGATGATATTCTTAATAATAATATTAATATTGTAAAAATATAATAAGAAAAATAAAATGAAATGAAGAAAAATAAAAGTATTCTTAAATGAGAGAGAAGCAAATATATACTGACATAATATGTAAAAACAAATACAAAATAAAAGATTCTCGTTAATTGATTATACGTTAAATTCAGAATTTTGGCGCCATTAAAAATTTTTCACCTATTTTTTTTTGTGTTATTATCAAAATTATATTTTTATTAAACTCATACTCCAATCCAAAAAAAATACAAATAAATTTAATCTAAATATTGTTACTTTTGTTCTTTAAGCCACAGAACACTGAAAAATCCAGGATAATAAACCATCATGAGATTTTAAAAGCATTAAATGTGCCTAATCGTGTCATTTTCATAATAGCAATGTACAAAACAATGAGAAAAACAAGAGCAGGACAAATCCAGAGTTTAAAAAGGATTAAAATAAATGAAAGCAAACAAACAAAAAAACACACAAAATAATGCGCTTTAAAAACATTTCATTTACATTCCTTAAAATATAAATACAAACAATAATATAAAAATGCATTTTAAAAATATTTCTCATTTTATTTATTTTTTGTGCTTTATATTAAAGCACAAGAGAGTACACAATTTTGCAATTAATAAACTTAAACTTTGTTCCAAAAGAATAATGAAAAAAAAAATAACAAATATTGTTCATGTTTAAAAGAATTGGACAAAAATTATTGTGTGATAAAATATTAAGAAATTGTGCGACAAAAATGTTGAGGTTTTAATCGTGTAAAAAAATCGGTCGAAACAAAGATTATTTACAGTTTACACATTTAAAGATTAAAATAGTTTTGTGTGAATCATACACAAAGATAAACGATAACTTTAATGTTATAAAATTTTCTTAATACATACTTTGCACGGATTATATAAATATATCGAGTTTCATGTAAAATTTTAATGTTTTTTTTTTATTTATAATAATCATACAAAGAAAAAATTAATCCAACTTTAATACTTCTATAAAATCAACAAAGTGAGACGACCCTTTCATTTTTTTTATCATGTTCCGATTTCAAGGACGACAAATTTATGAGTTGATAAACAATAATCAGCAATGTTTTTGTACATTATTTTTATTATTATTTTATATTGTATCGGTTTCATCACAAAAAGCAATAGATCATCTAAAGTAAAAACAAAATTATACTCTTTTCTTCTTCATTGTCGGCTTGTATCTGCT